>SCDY01000091.1:0-145839 GCA_004143825.1 Drosophila micromelanica | reverse complement strand
GCTGGCCGAGAAGCGTCAGGTGCCCAATGTGAAATTGGCACTCCAGCACAATCTGGGTCTGGGTGGTGCCGTTGTGGTGGGACTCTATCGCTTGGGCTTCCCGGGCGCCACCAAAGCAAAGCTGTAAATTTGTATTTTTGTTGATTTTGTAAATATATTGCATGGTATTTTATACTCCTTAAAACATGTGTATTTTTAATTTGCGGCTGCATTCATCTGTCACGCATTTGTTTAAAGTTATTAATTCAGTAATTTTTAAAATTACGGTTACGAATGTTATCTTTAGATTTGCTAAATTTTAAGATCGAGGCTGTATAACGCATAAATACCAAAATTAAAAATACCAAGAAACATATTTATAGCGCATTATCGAAACTAGAATATCGATAAAATTAAAATCAGTTCATCTGAACTAGCTCAACACTTGAATTGGCGCCCTGTCGGAGTTTCATTAAACAAATAAGAAATGATGTAATAGTTATTATATTTAGTATTTAAGTATATGCTTATTTAGATGTTAACTATGTATTTAATATTTCAGCAAGTTAGCTACACTTAGATTTCTGCTTGGACAAAGTCTTGCGCTTGCCGCACAGCCGATAGATGGCGATGAAGCTGGCGAGGATTAGCAGCAAGGCGCCGGCCGCTGCCACGTAGACGTCCAGCGAGTAGTAGACAAAGCGACTGAGATGCACAGCGCTGGGCTGCAGCAGCGGCGCCCCTCGCGTCTCGGCCACATGCTCCACCCACCAGGAGGCGGTTTCCAGCGCGCTCTGCGGACGTCCGTTGTAGGCGGCGGCAATGTTTTGGGCATGTCGCTTGTAGGAGCTGTTCAGGGTCTGCGAGAGTGCCTTGTACACCGACTGTTCGTCGAGGCGCCCAAAGTCCAGGTGCACGGCCATGCCGCGTTCCACGAGAGCAGCCACATTCAGGTACTGGTCACCATAGATGGGCATGCCCACGATGGGCACTCCGCTGGACACGGCCTCGGTGAGTCCGAGCAGGCCGCCGTGCGTGAAAAATACCCGCACATTGGGGTGGGCCAGTATGTCGCGCTGTGGCAGCCACTTCAAGATGTGCACATTGGACGGCTTGTTGGGCAGCGTCTCGTTCTCCCACTTCCAGATGAACTGCTGCGGCAGACGGGCCAGGGCACGCAGCAGCCCCTCGCGTTTGACGCTGGACAGGGAGTTGGCTCTGAGCTGGGAGCCCCAGCTGATGAGCACGACACCATGCTTGGCCTTGTCCAGCAGCTGCTGCAGTGCAGCATCCAAAGGCTTCGCTTGCTTCAAATGCAGGCCGCCCACTTCGATGACATTTGGCGGCAGCGGCTTGGGTCCGCTCAGCGAGAAGTGCTGGTTGAGGAGCATTAAGGAAGTGTTCTTCACCAGCGCAGCGGTGCTTGGCACCTCTTGGCCGAATCTCTGACGCAGCAGCTCATCAGCAGCAGGCACATTAAACCAGCTAAGGAGACAGGGGAAAAGCCATGAATCCATAGACAACAGCAGCTGGCTGCCCGGCTTACCTATAGAGCCAGTTGAGCGTGTGTGTGGCAAACCAATTTCCCAGGCGTCCGGCAAAGGACATTTGCTGCGACTGACCCAGAAACAAGGCGGATATATAGGAGGGTATGATCGGAGCACCCATGCGCTCGTAGTGCCAGGGCATCAGGGCGCAGCTGCTCATGGCCACAACGGGTGCCTGCAGAAGATGTGCCACGCCCATCATGCAGTCCGAGTTGAACTGCTCCAATATTATGACGTCATAGTAGCCAGCCGGACGCTGGAGTATCTGCCCCAGTGCTGGGCTGTTGAGCGTATCATTGCAGGCAGTCACGCCGTAGTTGTGCAGCACGAAGAATTCCACGTAGGGCATCAAAAGTGCCGGCAACTGCGACTCAAACATCTGCGTGAAGGGTAAGAAGACTATATATTGATATATAATACATATGGGATGCAGTTTCTAGAAGACAAATCTTGATCAAAATGACATCAAGCTTGAAAATCGGTTTAGTTTTGATAACGTTATGGGAGTTTGCAATTTGGGAGTCATGAATCCGAGACCTTAACTTGTCAAAATTCTTGTCAATTTTGGCATGATTTTTGACCAAAAAATGTAACCTCCTCATAACCCGTTTGAATGTTGTTTATTTTACTAATTGTGACATTAACAATTGATTAAAACTAAAAACTCGCAATTTTTCAAAAAAAAATTTTCAAAAATGAATAATGTTATATACAAATATTCACATATTTTTAATGCAGTCTCAAAAATTAAAAAAAATGTATTTTCAATAATTTTTATGGAAATCCCTTCAGTTTTTACAAAGGGAACAACGACAAAAATTTCGTCTTCAATTTGTCAATAAAAATTTTGACACGAGAATATACTTGAAGTTTTTAAAAAAGAATTATAATATATATCTAATTAAATAAATATATTCAAATAAGTACAGATATATGATTTTTATTTGGTTTCTTATAATCAATATTTATATTTTACTCACACTGAAGTCTATTTTGTTGCTCATGTTGGCGCTGTTTAGGGCGTAGTCCGTGTAGCCCGGCGGCGGCTCTTTATCCGGAAAGGGACTCAGCACATCCACGCTGTGACCTCTTTCGGCCAAATGTCGCATCAGCGGGTGAAAGAACTGAAAATGGCTGAAGGCGGGATATGGAAAGAGCCCCAAGATTTTCAGAGCATGCGCTGGACCCCACACGGACAACATTAAAACCAGCAGCAACAACAATTTATGAACGCCATTTGAATGCATTTTCGTCAACAACAATATTTCTTATATAGCTCCTAATAGATCATAGGAATTTTCCCCAATAGCTGCACCGCTATAATTAACACACGAAATTGTTTGAAAATGTGAAATATGCGCAAGAGACGTCTTTTTGAGGCGAGCAGCGTTTAAGAACTGAGCGAAAATGTTGAAAATTATATTTTTGACACTCTATAAATGAGGAGCAGGGTTTACACAAATTTAGCAAAGAGCTGGCATTTATAGGAAAAAAAAAGAGAGAAAAGCTAAATAAAAGAACTAACAAAAATAGCAAATTTGCGACATTTACACAAATATTATCAACTAATTAAAAGGTTTTATCTTTAACGAAAATCGCTAATGTATCAAAAATAACCGGTTTAATCGATGGATAACAGATAATTTTTGCCACTATGCTATAAATCACATATTAATCTTTTTAATTTATTATTATTATTATTATTATATTAAGATCATTATTATTGATATTTTGGCTAAGATTATATGGCAATAGTTTTTATGAAAACTGAAAGCAGTCAAAAACTAACTTAATTATTATTTTGAAAAAAAAAAAAAACAGATTATTGTAATTATTGTGTGGGCTGAAGTTTTCAGCCTAACCATTTGTGGAGATCATTCAAAAACATTCTGCCAAATTCTTAGGGGTATTGAATTTTTGATAGATTCCTAGATCACTTCTTGAACAAGCATAAATATATGTTTTATAAAGATATTCCAAATCAAGCACTTTATACCAGAAAGCATTTACAACATTTTTAAGCTAACAATCTATATTTAGGAATTGAAGGAGACTAAGAAAGGAGACAGACGTTTACATACAAAATATCACATAGACAAAGCATAGGATAGCATAGGATATAGCGCAGCATTGCGACGAGCTAATCCTTTTTGTTCTTCTGTTCCGGACGCTTGGCGCAGCAGCGTCGGATGAGGGACACCCAACTGGCCACAACGAGGACCAGAACGAGGCCAACTAAGAGATAGCAATCCAGCGAGTAGTAGACGAAACGTGGCAGCTCCACGGCGCTGGACTTGAGCAGGGTGTGGCCGCCCGTGTGGCCGACGTGCTCCACCCACCAGATTGCCTGCTGCAGGGCTTGCTGAGGCCGGTGCTTGAAGGAGTGCGAGACCAGCTTGGCGGCATCCATGTGCCTGTGCAGCGAAAAGGGGAAAGTAACAAAAATGTGGAATAAATTTGTGCCAGTTGCCGCTCACCTCTTGTCCAGAGCTCGCTTCAGGGCACGCAGCACGGTATTCTCGCTAATGTCCTCGTAGTGGAGCAGGACGCCCATGTCGCGCTGCACCAGAGCGGCCGCATTTAGGAACTGATCACCGTACATGGGCGTGGCAACGACGGGCACGCCACAGTAGGCCGCCTCGGAGCTGCCCATGAGGCCGGCGTGCGTCATGAACACCTTCACGTTGGGATGACAGAGTATGTCGCGCTGGGGCAGCCACTTCATGATGTGCATGTTGCTGGGCTTGTTCGGCAGCGTCTCGTTCTCCCACTTCCAGATGACCTGCTGCTTGAGCCGGGCCACGGCGCGCACGATGCCGTCCCGCTTGCTCGCCGACAGCGAATTGGCGCGTATCATGGAGCCCCAGCTGATGAGGATCACGCCGTGCTCGGCATTGTCCAGCAGCCGCTGCAGCTCGGCGCTCAGCGGATTCGCCTTCTGTATGTGAAGGCCGCCCAGCTCGATGACGTTGGGGGGCAGCGGCTTGGGACCGCTCAGCGAGTAGTGTTGGTTCACAAAAAAGACGGAGGTGTTCTTCGCCAGCTCACCCACCGAGGGCACATCATGTCCGAACTTGTACTGCACCAGGGCATCGGCGGCGGGCGTGTTAAATAGCCTGAATTGAAATTGAGAAAGTTCGAATGAGATTCGGTTTAGATACAATTTAGAGACACCTACTTGTACATCAGGTTGAGCGCATGGAAGCTGAACCAGTTGGCCACACGGCCGCCAAAGTCCATATCCTGCGACTGGCCCAGGAACAGGGTGGGTATATACGAGGGTATTATCGGAGCACCCATGCGCTCGTAGTGCCACGGCATCATGGCGCAGCTGCTGAGGGCGACGACGGGCGCCTGCAGATGATGTGCCACGCCCATCATGCAGTCCGTGTTGAACTGCTCCACGATGATGACGTCATAGTAGCCCGCCTTGCGCTTCAGCACCGTCTGCAGAGCCTCCGAGCGCAGCGTCAGGTTGCAAGCCTGCTTGCCCCACTCGTACAGCAGGAAGAACTCGACGAAGTGGTTGTAGAACGGCCGCTTCTCAAAGATCTGGCAAGTGAGAGTAGTTGAGAGAGAAAGAGAGAGAGAGAGAGAAACTTTTATTTCAATTGGGACTCACTTTCGCTTAAGCTAATTGTTTGTGACTTTCAGGTTTTCTTATGATGAATTGGCGAATGTTCGTCAAGTTGGTTAATTACATAAATTGTAAAAAAGCAAATTTTTTGATCGTGTGATCAACTAGTAAATGCCCTGTAAAAAGCTAGAACAAGCTCTTGAGACTGTTGCTTTTATTATTTCTGTTTATTTTAGAATGCGGAAAATAGATTTTCAAATAACTTTTTGTGTTAACAGTCTAAATTTACAAAAGAATTTTTATATATATTTACTTCTGTGATTATAGATAAGCAGACATTAAGAAAATATCAGTTCTATGCCTATCTCTGCCGTTTTCATTCTTCATAAGAGCTAATTTTGATTGGATAGAGAGGGCAATAAAAGTGAAAGCACAAAACCTCAGTTCGCAATATAATTGTTTTAAATGCCTTCGGGCAATCCCAGAGCAATTTTAGGGGTCAGTTGTCTCTCGCATGAGTGCCCCTAACATTTCTGAATTTCAATTCAAGTAACAAGCTCACCTTCAGGTCCACACTATTCGTCAGCTTTTCCGTGCCGGAGAGCGGAAAGTCCTTGTAGCGTACGGGCGGATTTTTAGCCGGAAAATGGCTAACCACGCTGACATCGTGTCCCGCCTCGGCCAAGGCTTGCATGACGGGTTGAAAGAAATGAAAGTGACTGACGCCGGGATGCGGGAACAGGCCGAGCACCTTCAACGGGCGCCCGGCGTCCACTTCGACCTGGATACACAGCGTCAGCGTCAGCAGCAGCAGCGACAGCAACGCTGGCAGTGGCGACATTTTCTATGTTAAATGCTATGCTAAAATTAGAAGAAGAAAATGAACATCGGAAAAATCGAAAAAACACTTGTTGCATTCAATTCGATTAGTTGCACATTCTTGACCTTGAGTGCATTTCGCTCTGCGCATGACACAAGCACAAAAATTATGTAAATTGTAAATTGTAATATGGCACAGAAAGTGAACAACGGCTGACACTAACATAGCTTACCAAACTTACGACGAATCGGCGATAATTGCAGTTTTGATTAGAGCAGCACTAATAAAATCACCGCAATGTTCAATTTAAATGCCTCCTACCGACGTAACGGACGCGGCACAACCACTTGTTACTCGTTTGGCTCACGTTGAGCGACTGAAAAAACGCAGTTTACTTGTCGTGACAGCGCAGCGTAGCTGACGCATTCCCCCAAAAAAAAGAGCGCATATTTTACGCATGTGTTTGTGATCGCTGCTTTCTACTCTCTTGCATTTGCTCATTGCGTGCGTAAACGAAGTCGCGCACTCACAGCGGCAGAGCAGCCGCTAAATCGGCTCTGCACCTTTGCCCAAAAATGAGCGTGCATTTGTCGATGCATTGGTGATCAACTGAGCTTTGGCTGCTTTCTACTCTCTTTTACGTTCGTCGCTGCAGCATTGGTAAAAGAAATGAGCGCCACACTGTACATGTATTGGTGATTAAATACACTCTGTCTGCCTTCTGCTCTTCATTACTTGCCTCAACGCCCTTGTATATGTAATCTTAGGTTAAATGGTCTCTCACAAAAATTTGCACAGTCAGAGACCACACACTTACGTACAGGCATGCACGTGTTTTTTTCGTGCGAGCATACATGTGTGTATGGGTGATGACACTCACCTTTAGAAGCTTTGTTGTTGTTTTTTTTTTTTTTTTGGTAAAAAACCGGTTGCGGTGCACGAGACGCAAAGGCAAACAAATTTAATCGTTCAACTGTACGTCTTATCGGTTAAATTGTCTTTTATACGCGTAACGTTTTGTGACGCGTTATCAATTTGGCTGCTCACTTTCTGATGACACTTAACTGTCGCTGATAAATGTTGTTTACTGTACTTTATTGAGTGCTATATTTGAAGTGTGATAAAAGTGTTCTTCCTAATGAATTTTTGTGCACACGGTGGCGTTTGTTTTAATTTCGTTGTTTATTTTTTTTCACTATATGTACGTATATTTCTCAACACTTCGACTGATTCTTGGTATATTATCTATATGTTTTAGTCAAGGAAAAACTTAACTCTCGTCGTTTGTAAGAAATTAAAAAGGGCTCGTATTTTGATTAATGATCCATGTTTTAATTGTTCTACGGATAATGTATATTCTAATTGAAAAATTCCATTATTTTTAAAAACAAAAATAATCTTTTGATGTAGGTCAGCTCTAATATTATTTTTTAACACAAAACACAGATCTTGTCTAACAAGCGTGAGTCAACAGAAATCTTATCAAACTTGGTAGTTTCTATGAAATTGTATAAAGAATAATCATGACATTCAATATGTTTGTTTTATTGTTGTTTGGTTTTGTGTTCCCGGTTGGCGCTACGCCGGCCCCAGGCCCATTTTAGCAGTCTAAACATCTGCCAGACGCTGGCCAGGCCGAGCAATGCGATAACCAGAAGGCACACGTAGACATCGATTGAGTTAAGGACAAACCAACTGAGATGTCGGGCCGCGCTCAGCGAGAGAGGGGCGCCCCTTGTGGCAATCACATGCTCGATCCACCAGATCGCCAGTTGCAGCGGTTCCTGTGGACGCTGCCGGAACGAAAGAGTCCTCAGTTTCATCTCGGCCGAAAAGCTGTGAAATAAGTTATATATTAAGTTAGAATTCTTTAATTTTGTTATCAGTTTCAAGTCAAAATAAATTTTTGTTTTCCAGTAATTTTCCACACTAGCGCGTGGTATTTTTCAATTGTTTCGACTTAATCTACACTTTAATCCTCTAAAGTAACTACTCTAAAAAATGCAGCTGTCTAGCTTCAGCTATTTAGTTTGTGACTTACTCATCAATCAGTCAATCAAAACCAAAAAAGTTGTATATTTTAGCTCACCTCTCATCCAGAATGGTTTTCAGTGCTTGGCTAAGATGCGGTTCGTCGAAATCGCGAAAGTTTACAATGACACCGAATCGCCGCTGGACAACGGCGCCGGCATTCAGAAACTGATCCCCATAGAAGGGCGTCATCAGCAGGGGAACGCCACAGTGGACGGATTCAGTGGTGCCCAGTAGGCCGGCATGTGAGATGAAAGCCTTGACTTTCGGATGGCAGAGCAGATCCCGCTGCGGCAGCCACTCGAAGGTGTACAGATTCTTGGGTTTATTCGCAGATATTGCCTGATTGTTCCAGCGCATCACAAACGTGTAGCCGGGCAGCTGGGCGATGGTATCGAAGAGCGCTTGCAGCTTGGCCGGCGGCAGAGTGCTGGGATTGACCATTGAACCCCAGCTGACGTAGATGACGCCCAAGTTGGATGCATCGAAAAGATGTTGCAGGTGCTGATGATATATGAGTAAATATATATTCATTTATATAAAATAAAAAAATATATAAATATGTGATAATACTATTTCTAGGAAATATAGAAAAATTATAAATAAAGTTCTTTTGATTCAATTTACCTATTAAAATAGGTTTTAATCAAGTTTAAACATGGCCTACCTTAGGTAAAGGCTTCAGCATACCCACTTGCAGACCGCCCACCTCCACCACATTAGCCGCATAGGGTCGTGAACCCGTCAGCGCGTGGTGCTGATTGATAAGCATAAGACTCGTGTTTTTGACAATCTCATTAATCGGTGGCAGACCGAAGCCAAATCGTTGGCCTAACAGCACATCTGTGGCAGGCTGTGTAATAAAGCTATGAAGCAGATAAGGTACACACAGAGAAAAATTCGGCAATTACCAGTTATAAGTTAAAAATAAAATATACAGAACAAAAACAAAAAAAAATGGAAGTAATATCTCTATCAAAGATTGAGTCTAAAAATTAAAAATTTTGTTGGTTACAAAAAGAATTTTCAGCTTAAGATTTTAAATACATAGAATTCTAATTAATTTGTTTAAAGTTCTTTTAGCTATGCAGAACAAATTTATAATATTGATAATATTTGATTTTAAAATTTTAAAAATTTTCTGATTACAAAAAATGTTACTTTACAAAAAAAATTTGCAGCTTGTTTAAAGTCCTGAAGGCTACTTACTTATAGAGCGCATTGACAATGTGAAAGTGCAAAAAGTTATTCAGGCGCTCCAAGAAGTGCATCTGATCCGTGTAGGGCAGGAAATTCATCGGCATGATGGGGTTAATGAAGGGCGTGCCCATGCGCTTGTAGTGCCAGGGCATAATGGCGCAGCTGCTCAAGGCGATGACCGGTGCGTCCAGGAGATGCGCCACAGCGGCCAGGCAATCGTTGGAGAAGTGCTCCACAATGATGACATCAAAGCGCTGTGGCGAGCTCAGCAGCTGGGCAATCAGCGGCGAGTTCAGCGCAACCTTGCAGGCGCGCATGCCCCAATCGTGCAGCATAAAGAACGTGGGCACCTTGAACGGCTGTCCCAGCAGCGGCGGAGAATTCGCCTCAAAGGTCTGCCGAAAGAAGCGTTGAGTTAAGAGAAAAGTTGGAAGCTGCTGGCACCCACCTGTAGATCCACAAAGTCCGTCAGCAGCGGCATGCCCTCGAATACGTAATCCGTGTAATTGGCCACAGGTTGTTTGTTGGGAAAATAGCTGTACATGCTCACATTGTGACCGCGTTCGGCCAGCGCCAGAAATATGGGTCGAAAGAAATCGAAATGACTCTTGCCGGGATGTTGGAACAGGCCGAGTATCTGGGCCGACTGTCCGGCCGATGTGGACACGGCCAGGCCCAGCACTAGTGGCATTAGGCAATGTCGCAACATGCTTGGAAGCCACACAAATCGCCAGATACTTAACTTCAAGGTTTAGATACTTTTGTATCTGTAAGTTTGCAAATTCAAATTGCAATCTTTATGCCAAGATCGTGACCGGCATTTAAGTTGCAATTTTTTTGTTCTCTTTTTTTCTACCTATTGTTTTTTCATGCGGCACAACAAACTTTGTTGCAACTGTTCGAGTTTCAAGTGTCCGCGGTGAAGGCTTAATTAATGCTATGTGCTAACGGGTTTTTAAATGCCATTTAGGCAAAGTGCATGGTCTGCAGTTCCTGAGTTACACAAAAACTACGAGCATTTTATCAAATAGCAATTGATTAAGTATCTTTTAAGAAAGTTTTATATAAATATATTTTCATACCCTGAACCCATTGAAAATGGGTAAAAAAGAGTATAATGGCAGAAGGAGGCATCTTCGACCACATAAAGTATATATATTCTTGATCGGAAACACTAGCCGAGTCGATTAAGAGATGTCAGTCTGTCTGTCCGTCTGTCTGTATGAACGAGTCGATTTCAGAGACACCAAAGACTAGAAAGCTGATTCATTCGGTTCGTATATACCATTCGCAGATCAAGTTTATTTCAAAAGATCGATAACTCGTCCCGTTTTTTTATTAGTTTTTTAAGAAGAGCTAACTATAAACGTTCGAGCCCCAAAACTTGTTTTTATTATGTTTGCATAAAGCATACGAAGAATTTAAATCATTCAGGTTTTGATAAAAACCATAAAACCGCAAATCAAATAGTACAGCGTTGCAAATTGGTTTCTACATAAATTTTGATGCACTGAATAAGTGCTGAAAGTTTCATAACGATCATGAATTTAGTTTACGAGCAATTCAAGAATAAGCAATTTCTGTGTTCATGTGCACACACACATGCAAATGCATACAATTTTTTTTTTTTTTTTCATAGTAAAATTAAATTTTATCACCATAATATTAATCGAAAGAGTGGTGTCGCCTTTAGGAGTTGTGCAGCTGAAGTTGGAGGGTGGGGGTTCAAATCCCGATCGGCACAGTGTGGAATTTATATATATTTTTATAATTATTAATATTTATCATTTTTATGACAAAAGCAGAATTTTTTTAGCGTTTGCTTACGTTTTTTTTTTAAATGGTTAAGATATTTATATCATGAGTGAATCTGCTAGTCGTGTGGTCCCGTGGTTACTTGTTATTTTAGTATTTTGCATTCAAACATATATGGGAATGATTATTGATCACTTGAAGTAAAATTGATGTGCGTATAGTATAAACGAATTATCGAAGTCAAAGTTCTCTGTTTATAGAATTTTTAGTCACTGAATGACAGACAGACATACGGACACGCTTTATTCGACGTGGCTAGTAATACTGATCAAGAAAGGGTTTCCTTTCGCTTGCACAAAACCATTGACTTTTTTCAATAGGTACAATAAAAACTTTGTTATATAACAGTACTCAGTTGAATCTATTTTTAAGCTATCTGTCCTGAACGAGATTCTTCATTTTTAAACCTAGTATCTTCAGTTTATTTAAACTCGTGTTTCTTAAAGCTGCCGCTTCACACCTTTAACCAGCTTTATCTAGTTCCGTTTTGTTCTTCCCGAAAGCACAACTCAAAAGGCAACTTGTCAAAGACACGTTTCTAGACAAACTGAAATTTAGAAGCCACTGCTAGTCGGCGAAAACTGAGACCGCGACTCAATACATTGGCAAACAGAACTCAAACTGAGACTCGGTTTCGGATTCAGATGCGAACTCAGAGCTGATGTTGATGTTGACGCTGCCCTATGGCAAGGAAGGGGCAGCATGCGCTGGGGCTGCACTTGCCACAAGCGCATTGGAGCGTGTGGCGACATCCAATTCGATTACGTTCAACATCATCTGTATATTCAATATATGCCCATTGCATATGTAATGAGGTAAACTTAAATTAATTACAGATTCGCCCTGTTAATTAAATTCGTCGCCACAAATATAAACAACAATTGCAAAGCAAATATTTTTAATATTAAATCGAAAATTTCTTCCATTTGTCAATAAATTATTATAGCAAACAATTTCAGTTTATTTATTTTCTCATTTGTTTGTTTTCGTTAGAGCCGTTTTATTTTTAAATATATTATATGTATATATACAGCCAGATGCAGCCCATTATACGTCATTGCATTTTTTTTTAGCGGAATTTTACAGACGCTAAAATTTTATTTTTATTTTCTGTGAACAGAGAATATTGGAAAATTTAATAATATTAGTTTCTGGCTTATTTTAATGGCTTGTGTCATGTTCATATTGGGAACTGTCAGCGAAGCGGTAAATTTTCAGACTATTAAGTAAGTTTAAGTACTACAACTATAAATTTAGTTGACCTTAACTGTAATTTATTACAATGTAATCAAGAAATGTAAATCTGACAATAAAATTTCATTCAGGTTAAGATTTATTTATTTGCATTTTTTTCCAAATTTACCGGACACATATTAAAAATTCATTGATTCAGTCAATTGATATTTTTTTTACAAAGTTTCGAAGAGCTCTTCCCCATTGAATTTTTAGTAGAGCGCCCAAAGAGCTGCCATAAATAAAATTCTTTTAATTTTCATTCCTGTCAAACACACATTTCTTGTTGCATACCTTTGGGCTGTCACTTAAAGCTGATTCGCAACGCCGCTCAACTTTAGAGATTTTCGGTTGAATGACAAAACTTTTTGGGCTGTGCTTATTAAAATTCACTTGGGCTGATAATGTGCCAAACGGTGGCAATAACCATAACTTTGAGATACTAATTTCAAAATGTTGCACCATCGCCGTAAAATATCATTGCAGGAATGCAGGAATTTTCATTTTGGGGCAAGTCGTTAAAATTAAGAAAATCATTTAATTAGGAAAAATTTTCACGTTCCGCTCAATTAGCGCAAAGCAGTCACAACTTGGTTGAGATTTTCCTTCTGTATTTTTTTTTGGGAACTTTGACTGGGTAACTGGACTCTGCACGGACGATGTCAACAGCTGCGGCGGGGTGGGAGTGGGGTGAGGGTGGCTGCGTGATGTGGCAGAATTGAGTTTGAGCTAAAGAGTGGGGTCGGGGGGGTGAGATTTTTGTACAGCCGACGCCTGGCCGGAAGTGTTGTGTTTAATATTTGCGACACGTCATTAAATGCGCCTTAATT
Organism: Drosophila micromelanica; assembly: GCA_004143825.1. Classification (NCBI taxonomy): domain Eukaryota; kingdom Metazoa; phylum Arthropoda; class Insecta; order Diptera; family Drosophilidae; genus Drosophila; species Drosophila micromelanica. The sequence continues at coordinate 132,807 of SCDY01000091.1, read as the reverse complement.
GTGAAAATTTTCACAAGCTAAAAGTGAAATGCCAAATGCACGAAAATTTACGACACATTATCAAATCAAGTGTGAAAAAAGTTGTTTGGAAAATTACGCACAAGAACGTATCAACAGCTGTGTGTGTAAATTGAAGGCGTTTAAGTGCGTTTTTCAGGGGAAATCAATAAATAGAAACTTAACAGGTACAATTTATGTAGTTAGAAAGTGATTGGCTTGAAGATGCCCTATACTATAGTAACTGGATATCTGTACAGTGTATACTAGGAACATATAATTAAAGTAAATATTTAAAATGCACTTCATAAATAAATATAGTCGAACAGACTTTTAAGCTGTTTGAGTTGGTTTTTTTTAATTCAGTTAAAATACAGGTGCTTAAAAAATAAAGTTGGTTCGATTTTAAGAGTTTTAGGGAAGCTTCTATAAAAAATAGAGTTATAACATGATTAAATGGATTAATGCTGATTAAGTATATAATATTACATTATCTCCTTCTCTACAACCCTTGTTTGCTTGACTTTATCCTTTTCTTAACCATTTTATTGACACACATCACACAAAAAAAAAAAAAAAAAATTGTAGAAAACTCACGCACAATAAAGTGTAAATGTATCAATTTATTTTAACGTCTTTGGCATTTCGACTCCTATTATGTTTTGCGCTTTCCACTTTTCCATTTTCCATTTAACCCGGGTTGAGCTTTCTATTTGCTGATAAACGGCAATAAAATGGAATTTTAAATGATAGGAATCGCATTGAAAAGTTGAAGATAAGCTAAAAAGGGTTACGCGTTCGCGCGTGTTCGTCCTGTAAAAAGTGGGCGGGGCACTTTTGAAAATTTTCCAGCCATTTACATTTAATAGAAGTGCACGAAAAGATAAGCGTGCGTGTGTGTGTGAAATTTATAACAAATCAATAAAATGACAATAGGTGCAAACTTTATCGACGGATTGCGAGGGGGGTTGGCGGAGGAACGTCGTTCCATTGTGCAAAAACATTTGCCATCGATTCGGTCAGGAGATGGGCGAATCATATATATACATATATGTATATAGTGCATACAATAAGGAGGGGGTGGGGGGTCCGCCCAGGGGTAGCTGGGCACCAAATGAAAGTTTTCGATAAACAATTTTTCGCACGGAAGTGCAATTTGAAGTGAATGCTTCGATTCCATGTCCTGAAAATGCGGAAATTATACAGACGAAAGTTTCTAATACATTTGTTACCGCCAATCAATCGCGTTGTCCTAGGTGTTTTTTCCCCCAAACGCTCAAGGGTTACTTGGCTGGGCACAATATTAGCCAGATAGGAAACTTTTGCAAGAGATAGACACATTGCTATCTGAAGGAAGTGCCAGTAATTTCCAGTTAAAGTTTAACAACTTTACGATTTAAGCTTATTTTTTAGTTTGCATAAGAAAATTTAGGAATTTAAAAATTTTATGCATTTATATTTCGCTTCTTTTAAAAAAATTTTTTTTAATTCAACAGTGGTTGTTTAAAAAGTATTTCATTTACTTGAAGGAAGCATCCAAGTTTTGGAATTGGGCTGTCAAGACTGCTAGGATTTTAAGGATGAACTTTTTATTTTTCTGTTAAAAGAAAATATATCTTTTTTGAACTAATGATTGTATTATGTGGTATGCCCATAGAGTAATAATATTATTAATTACTACTAATATTAATTACTAATTACTAATAATAATAATTATTACTGTATGGGGTATGCCCAACAGAACCCAAATTAAAGTTAAAAGGATTACTAGAATATAAAACGATTGCCTTCTCTCTCTCTCTTCCGTGCCATGTGTGCTTAATTCGCATAGATATATTAATTAATATCTGGGTATTCTAATAAATTTAGCCACAGCCCATAATTGTGTGCACGATAGCTTAAAACTAACTCTGATGGAACCCATCGAAAGCCTTCTTTTGTTGATGCAGCCTGTCAGGAAGCTACCGCTGCTGCTAACACTCACCTGCTGCAGGTGTCTTTAATTGACAGGCGCCAACTATTTATTGCCACGTCACGTGATCTACGTGACGCCGACCCCCCCGAGACCCCACAACTGGCCGCCTTGATTTACACGTTAGCTGCTTTTGACTTTGAGACATTTTGGAGCATTTCAGCTGCGGCTGCCTTATGAGCCAAGGTGTCCTATCGTCCTGCCATATCGATTAACAAACAAACTTAACTGTATGTGTGTGTGTGTGTGTGTGAGCTGGAGCTGTTCTAGCTATTTCCGTGACAGTAATCAATTTATTTTTGGCATGCGCCGATTTCGTTTCCGTTCCTTGGAGTACTCACTGTTGTAACTGCCTGAGGAAGAGTAATAAGAAGCAGCAGCAGAAGAAGAAGAACAACCTGTGTGTGTGTGCTGCTCAACTTAAGTTTTTGGGCCAAATAACGTTTCGTTTGGTTTTTGGCGCAGCGATTTCCGCCAAAATGTCGATAAATCATGTCCCGTCGCAACAAATAGCGAAACTGCCAGACAGCCAGCAGGAGGATAGGGGAAGGGGGTTAGGGAGTGGGTAAGGGATTGTGATTGGGATTGGGATTGAGCATTGTTATGTTGCTTGGGCCGGCGACAGATCCATTCAGGTTTGTTGGCGTGATAGATAAGTTGACAGAAGGGTTATCGTCGCTGTCTCTGCAACGCGACTTAATCAATCTTTCACTCTCCTTTTCATTTGGCAATTAATTAATTTGGGCGAGCTAAAGCCGACGGCACGTGACCAGAAAAGTTGACACGCCACCGGGACAGAGAGGCTTGTCAAAAGAGAGAGAGAGAGAGAGAGAGAGAGAAATTGAGAATCTCTTTAAAATTTCCTTAGCTTGATGTTGGCCAGGCCATGTTGGGTCAAGTGCTGGAATTGATGTTTCGTTTATGATTTATCGTCAATTTCTTTGGCCAGTCATCGTATCAGTTACCCCCACCCTGAATCGGGGCTGACTTCAAATGGCCAGCATATTGCACAGCAGCCATGCAAACAACCAAAAACTAAATTGAATTTGGGCCGGCTTCGGTTGGGTGCCACTTAGAGATGAGCACGTGTCACGTCACAATCACGAACTAGAAAGCGTTTTCCACATTTGTTGCGACGAATTTTAGAAAATATTACTTGACAAAATTAATATTATCTAAAAAGATTAATAATATATTTATGATATTTTTTAAATTTTAATTAAAATAAAATAAAATTAAAATTATTATATTTTAATGGTAAGGTGAACTATCTGGATTAATTTCATAAATAATCATATTAGAAAATATTATTTGACAAAATGAACGTTTTCTTAAAAGTTCAATAATACTTATACTTTAAATATTTTTTTAAGTCTGTGTAGATAGACTTGTTTGAGTATGTAGCCAAAATATATTAATATAAATATAATTCTCTCTTAATTGTAGGCTGAACTATATTATATTGTCATAATAATAGATTTCAACTTTAGTTTATATAATTGTATCTTTTTTATTATTATTATTATTTTTTTAATTTTTATTCATTAAAAAAGCCACTCTTGAATACTTATATTTATTCTTTAATATATATATTTTAACAATTATTTCTCAAGTCAGCAAACAGGACACGCACTCATCCCTAAATGGGCGATTGCTCTCAAAGTCGTCATGCTGTCATAATCATCAGAAGACAGCATTCATCCATCGCCCGTTTTGCAACGCCCACATGTGTTGCAAGGGCTGCGCCACCCGCGTCCGCAGACATCTCCATCAACGTGCAACTCCAACCTCGGCAATCCTGATGTAATAACCATGTTTTCAGCTTGTAATGCGGCAGGGTAACAACAGCAACAACAACAACAACAGCAGGCCTTAGCCATTACATTGCGGGGGTTAAAGTCAAGTCCCGGCGATACCGAAGCGATCCGGGGGCAGGGGCAATAGCTGGGCCAAGAGGGTCGCCGGGGTTTATCGAGGGTGCCGGGGCGCTACTTGGTGAGTTGTGAATTGTTTTTGATGTTAAATGTGTGATAATTTAATGACTGTCGACGCCTGACGCATCGCAGGACGCCAGGACTTCGGGTCTCCTGTCTCGCAATTGAGATCCATAAGAACGCAATCTTCACTTGAGCTGAGCGTTTAATTTACTGGAATAATAAAAACGTTTTTCGGGCATAAAATTCTGTGGCTGGATATGATTTGTGCACATTTCGATGTAACAGATTGTCTTTTAATGGTTTCTCTCTCTTCCGCCGGCAAATTTGTGGCAGCAGCTACCGTAACATTATTTCAGGGGTGGTTTGTTGCCAGTCCAATCCTAAGTGAGACGATGATTAGCCACTCGGTTGACTGTGGGAAAACTAAAAAACAGAAATCAAACTGCTTTTTTAAAACTATGCTAATTGAGTACTTATTAATTTAAAATATTTCATAAAGCTTATTCAACACTTCCATATTCTATATATGCCTTATCTTTCAAATACAATGTCTTCTTTAGGATTACTTTTATTTTTATTCATTTATTTTTTTACTTTTGATATTTTGTTTCGTTTGTAACCAGTTTGGGTTTATTTGCATACTTGACTTGTGCTTTTTTTGTATTTGCATTTTATTTTGTATTCTAGCTTAGTGTAACAATTTTCTTTAAAACAATGAGTTAGAGTCGTGTTGAAAATATGTTAAATTTTTAATTGATGTATAATTTAGAATGCTAAATTAACATAAGTCGAGTCGAGATGTTGACTAGCTGTTAAAAAAATAAAAATTTGTAATTGTAATCGATTATTGATAAATATATATTCAATAAACACTCCTTATATAATTATTTATAGATATTTCTTGTTATGTAAACAAAATTATTTCTATATTTATTTTATAAGGAAATATTTATCTATTTCATATCTTTTTAAAGCTGGTTCAAAAATAATTTAAATGTGTTTTAAACAATTTTAGCCTATAAAATTAATAATTAATTTTAGTTAATTAATTTAAAATTATTGTAAAGCTGCTTAACATCGATGCCTTATGAACAATATGTATCATTAGTTTAAAAAATATCACCGGGTTTTTAGTTGATTATAACTAGAAAACTATAAGTATAAGCATAAGCTTTGTTGACCAATTGGCCAAATGACCTTTTCTTCAGCCGGCTGATGGGATGGGCGTCTTTACAAAAAATAAAAAATTAACTGAAACAAATAGTAAACGTTTTCTTATATGATTTTAATAAAATTTTTATTTTTGAAAAGAGAGATAGGCCAAATGTTTTAGGGCTTGTGGAAAATTTAATTTTCTTAAAGAAAACAAATACATATACTTTTAATCAAAAAAAGAGTTTTAGAAATACCTGATAAGATCGAACAGTTATAAAATGATTCAATAACATAGAAAATACCTCTGTTAGTTAGTTTTTATGGTAGAAATGAAAATGTCTTTTGTCATTTTATGCTCAGAATAATAGAGGCAAGTCAAGCTTTATCGTTATAGCCGCCTTTTTGTGGGCTTAAGTGAAATTCAGTTCAAAGCTAATCAAAATTTATGCAAATCCAAGCGACTGTTCGGAAGCCTTTTGATTTTCAACTAATGTAAAAATATGAAATGTGTGTGTGTATGTGTGTGGAAAAAAACTGAATTTCAAATGTGCGAAATGTGGCAAACACCACGCACACACACCCGCGCACACACACACATGTGTGTGTGTGTGATTTGCTTGTGATGATAAAGTGGGCGCAGACAGCCGCAAACAATGAAAAATGTTTTTCAGCCGTCGACTTTTGTGGCAGGGAAATCGGAACGGGAACGGCACAAATGCTAATAATTTAATTTGCCAAAGAGGAAATATATATGAATATATATATACATATAAAAAAGAATTTTTGCGAGCTGGGTAATGCGACACGTGACTGCGATTTATGAGTAAAGTAAGAACGGGCGTCACAATTAATTTTAAAATTTATGAAATTACATATTTATTGCAATCATCGTCGTGAACATAAAATCATCATCGTGGGGGCTTAGCAGAAGTGCAGGGCATTGAACTGCTCCCGATTGTTATTGACCATGTTGTTATATTTAAAGGCCTCCGCATTCGAGCTGCTGCCCGAGCCGGACTTATTCACCGTTAGCCGCGAATTGTGCAGAAAACTGTCAACGGGACTGCTGGACACGACGTATTTGTCGGCCTGTTGCGTCTCCGTGCTGCGCATTGGACTCAAATGCTTGGCCGCAATGGCTTTGCTGATTGTTCGATTCTGATGGACCATTTTTGTAGGGTATTTAGTGTAGTCGTTGCAATTTAACAGTTAGTTGAAAGTTCAAGGCACGTTGGTTAGATGCGTTAGCACGGAGAATTCCAGACGATTGGCGCAGTTGCTGGTGCGTGAACCCTTTTTAGAAGACAGATTCTTGGAGAGGCTGCACAATCAAGAATAAACATACTTATAGCAATAGTCTTGCAATTGTATTTCAATCAATTTAACCCACCTTAAATTATTAAAAAACTTCGCTTTGGTGTCCGGTGTCTTCATTGACACATTTGTATTGGCACGTTTACGGAAATTTTATTGGGATTGTTGCGTGGTTTTAGCCACGTTCGTCGCTGTTGGGTTTGTGTTTTAAGCGCGTCGACTGTCCAACGCTTTTATACCCCCCGGCTCACAACGGCGATCTAGTTGAGAGATCAGCCGCATCATGCGCCCACAGCGTGTTAGCCAAGTTGTTATCGTGGCCGACCCCCAAACGAGTTACGGCCAGACGCAAATGCAAATATCAGCATATTGTTATGAAAACAGCCAAAAATCTGCTATCTTCGTATTCGTCAATGCTGTCCCAAATCTAGACTACGTCATATTTCACGAAAGGGCGAAAAGTTCAGCATTTGTTGAAAAGTAAACAACTTTGGAGTTCCCCCCATAAGCGTCAGAAGTTCGGTAAAATAAAGAAAACAACAAGCTAGATCTGATTATATATATATTGTTTTTCTTTTATAATTCATTAATACCCATCTCGTTTGATATCCAACGTAAGACCAATAATTTATTATTATAAGATAAAACACAGTTTTAAACTCTAAAATTAAATTTTTATTGAATTTTGCACAGTTTCACTTAATATATTTTTGAATTGCTTTTGAACTTTTTAAATTTAAAAAACGACAAAAACTAAAAAAAAAAGAATAAAATAAAATAAAATACAAAAATTCACTGTTTTGTTCTTGATGGACAGGATCGCCTATTCAATAACTTTTGATAACACTTAAAAATTCTCCAAAATAAATGCTCGAAAATCAAACATTCGTATTTGAATAAATTAATTTTTTTATTTGTCCCAAGGACATTATTATTTTTATTACATTATAATATTTTGTTTACCACTAAGGAACTGGTTTTAAGGTCTACTGTTCCAGCCAAAGCACCTCAGTTAAAAAGTTTGTCTTAGGCTTTAGCTCACATTTTATATAAAATTTGTGAGATTTTTTTTTTGTTATGCGGAACCTGTCCCGTAATGGAATACTTTGTCTGGGCACGTTTTCAAACAAACGAAAAATGTAAATTTGAAAAATCAATATATAAATCCATGTGTCTGGCCAAATTTACATATTGCATATAGCAACATTTTGGCATTTAACGGTCCATCAAACAGGTGGCTTTAAATTAGCCTCGACTCGAATTCAAGACGAGCGTCAAGTGCAATTTTCGATCTTTAAATGAGACGTTCAAAGTTTTTGTAGCAGTCAATGGCCGAAAAAAATTATTGTTAATATAAGTATTATAAGTATATTTCAAAGGAAGAAATTAAAAATTTTTAATATTTTCTTTTCATAAGAAGAATAATTTTTTTTTTAATTTTTGCTTTTCTATAATTATTTAAGTTTTTTTGTATTTATTGTAGTATAAATTAGAACTGCACAGATGGGCTTGATAAATGATGTATTTTTACATATTTATATAATAAAGTTAATAGGAGGCAATGCGGGTTTTAACAGCTATTTCTAGTACATCAATAAAGTGTTTGGTTTTTTTTTTTGTATCTAGTTAAAGTTATATATATATATATAGGGTATATATTCACACCCTTGCATAGGGTATTATAATTTTGCTGTGCCGTTAAACAAAATGTATTATCAAACACAAATTTAATTTAAATGGAAAATAAATCTATAAGATGAGTTTTAAGGAAAATGGTAAGCATCCTAAAAATCGGTTTTGTTTTTAAAGTTATGGGACTCTTAAATCTAAGAATTTTACTAATTTTACGATAATTTTTGACGGAATAAAAAACCTCTTCAGAATTTCTTTCAATTACACATATAAAATTAATATAACCCGTTATCGATGATCTTCCGTAATGGCTACTTATCCGTTAAAGTCCTGAATAGTTATCCAATAAAAAAAAGACATTTATGGGTTTATTGATGGTAAAGTATAGCACAGATCGGTCTGAACAACTATATAACCAGCAATAACAACAGATTTAAATACGAATATAATAAACTGGCAACAGGCTTTTAAGCTGATTTCTTGACCAAATTGGCTGATGCAATGTAACGGGCACCTTTCATCAGACATCGGGCTCATGCATATATATACTCGAACAGACAGAAAGACAGCGACATTGATTGTATTCGTTATACATATTCATATTATTCATGCGATGACCGCTTGACAACTGAATGGAAATGCAACATTGTTGAAAAAAAGAACGGAACAAAACCTAAAGATAACTCCTCTAGGTAGAACTCCTCATAGAAATATGCGAAATATTCCCCAGAGCCGGCCGGTGGCAAAAGCTGAAGCAAGTAGTCTTGGCAGGTTCAGACGGTTGTCGCCAAGCGGGGCGTATTGTTTTTCTTAAATACCCTGTAATCGGTAAATGGGGAAAAATGAGTAGCATGAATGTGTGCATGAGTGTGTGACAGAAGGCAGGATATATCGATAAACTATATATCATACACATAACATAAGAACTAAAATTTATAATTTAAGATTTGATCAATCCGCCTTTAAACATTTTTTTTCTTGAATTTTTTGAATTTAATGAAAAACAAAAATATATATTTTTTTAATATCAATTATCCTAAATTGTCAAGAGATTCTTGAGCATTTAAAATATATAAATTATACTAAAAACAAATTTATACAAAGGAAATTAAAAACACGTTTGTTTTATTTTTATTTATTTTTTTTTTATTTAACCAGTGATCAGTTCATTGCAGAGTTTTATATAGATTTAATGATGTTCAATGACAATGATTATATACAAAGTGGAAAACTTATTTGCGAAATATACAAGAAGTGATACCTTACAGGGTATCTGCAAGTTGAATGTCATCAAGTTTTGTTTTCAGTTGTGCTTTGGTAGTGCTTTGCAAATGTGAGAAACCAGTTGGTTGGCAACTCTAATTTGCATTGCTGACGAACCACGCTCAACGGGTTTTTGCCTCCGTCTCCGTCTGAGCCTGAGTTCGAGTTTGCGTCTGAGGTCTGGGGACTGGGCTCTGGGCTCTGGCACGGGGCCGGGTTGGCGTCGGTGTCAATAGGTGGGCTAGGAGCAGCAGCTGGGGTTGGGGGAGGGGGCTTCCTTCGTTGCTCATGCGACACGTTGCCCTGCAGCTGCTGCTTAGAACCGTGACGCATTACGTCGGCCTCTGCATTTTGTGGCATTCGCATTCGCATTCGGATTCGGATTCGCACTCGCGGTTCGCTTATTTAAACCAGTTGCGGGCATCGTTAGAGGCTCAGTAGAAAGTTCCGAGCAGAGGCGAACGCAGCAGCAAACTTGGAGCACTGTCCTGATACAAATTAACATTTTTCCCATTTTACAAATGTGCAAATTGCAAAAGTTTTGTGTCAATGCCAAAAATTAACAAAACGGAATCCAAACATAAACTATTTAAGCAATTAGGGTAAGTTCAGTGTGAAAATCGATAAAAAAAAGAAAGATTAACTAATTGGGGTTTTTCTCGATCGCACAGATTGGACAACAGTCTGTCGTCCAGCAAAGGATCTCGCACGGGCAACTCGGCCAACAATAAGGAACTGAAAGTGTTAACGCTGCTGCAAACTGTGCCGTGAACTTTTGAACTCAGCTGCAGAACGTAAAACAACAACAAATACATACGAAAAACTGCGCAACACAATTGGAATTGATTTGAGAGAAATTGCTATAAATTTGATCCAAATAAAACAATCGAAAGCATCTCCAGCAAAATGGTCTACACGGAACGCACCGACAAGTGCCTGGCGAGCAGCAAGGATAACGCGACATCGAGCAAATCGCCACCAAAGACCCAGGCACCCAGTCCTAGTTCCGGTTCCAGTTCCAGCTCGGTTGCCGGCAGCAATCCGAGCTCGGGTGCCGACAAATGGAAGTACAACAACATGGTCAAGGATAATCGCGAGAAGTTCAATGACATGCACTTCTCCTAAGCCACCACTCCCAAAGTGGTTCTTGGCTAATTGATTGCCGCCTACAACGTGACTGAGACTAATTGTTATTGTTATTCCTGGGCTCTATGGTTTTAAATATAGTTTATTTGTAAGCCTGTTATTCATTTGAAATGTTAAGTCTCTAAATTAATATGAAAAATTCAAAACAAAAAAGATGCGCAAAAAAAAACCAGCTCTCTTGAATCGCAATTGCAAAAGTGAGGTTATGGGGAGGCAGTGTTCAAATACCACGTTTTTATAAAAAAAACTAGTGCGTAGTTTTCGCTAGTTCCAGTTCCAGGCCATGTTTATGTTTATGAAACCATTACGCTTGTAATAATGATTTTATGAACTTATGAAGCTAAGAAAGAGAAACAAGTTAATAATTAGGATTAAATAATGGAGTGTATGCAGCTTGACAAGATTTATACTATATCTTTTGACGTACATATGCCCGGTTTCTCAAGGTAAGCTTGGTAAAATAAAATCGAGAGGGATAGAGAGAGGTGATACCCACATTGTATACCAAAAGCGTAAGTATCGATAAAATATAAATCAAGTTATCGATTTACAGACAGCTGATTGAAAAACTTGCCTGTAACTATGAAATTTTTCTTGATCATAAAACATAAAAATGTTTTCAATTCTAAAAACGTTCCTGATTTTATGTTTTTAACTCTATTAATTTTTTAAAAATTTTTTTTAGCAATGTTGATTAAAAAGATAAAAACCAAATTACTTTAAAATGTTTGAATTGTCTGTGGTATATTTTTAAAAATTAACAAATATCCATTATTTTCCTCGCTCAATTTTATTTACATATAAGTACGATATCCCTCATTCAGTACACTCCATTTCAATTTCTTGCCTCCTTGACCTTGATACTTGACTTCAATTCCGTGTCACATCTATAACTGTCTATAAGCGATTTGCATGAGCTGTGGCTATTAACGTGATTAGCTTAACTTATGCACGGACAGCCGGAACGCCCCCGTCCGTCGTGAATCTTCGCCGGAACCTTGGCCAAAGTGCACTTAATACACATTAGCTACGCTTATTTGACAGACCCCGGTGCCAGAGAACGTACTGCAATATTGATGATGTCTGCCCGTCTTTGCAAACACCACCCAACCCACCCCCCCGCCTTCCCGGCAGCTGCTGCTGTTGGCGCGTGTGCTGCTGCCCTGGGAACAAGTGTATCTCTAACCGTGCAGGAGGTCGTTTGGGTATTTTTTTTTTTGTGTGTTGGGATGATGCGGGTCCGGTAGTCGTTACGGCAGAATGGTCGACTGAATTTACGCATCGCTTGGATTAGAAGTGCGAAATTTTTGATAATTTTTCAATTGTATTGTTTGCCACCGGAGCAGATAGAATCTGCGGGGATGGGCGCGAGCGGTTGCGGTCGTCCTTTTGACACACGACCGTACAGGGCGACCGTACACGTGGCGCTGGCTATTAGAAGCGATTTCCTTTACGTCGCTAATAGAACTTTTTCAATGGGCAGCAACAACATTTTTATTGAAATGTTGTGGCGTTTTCTTCCGGATTGTCCTGGGAAACTGAGAGAGAGGAAGAGGGAGTGGGAGGGAGGGGGCACTGAAAGCTGTCACCCTGCGACACTTGACGTGTCCTGCGTCTAATTGAAGCGCTTTATTTTCGACTTATATTTCTATTTATACTCGATATTTTTTTCTATTTTACTGTTGCTGTAGCCCTGTAATTACTTTGTTTCCAAGCGCCGGGCGGTCTTCTTCTTCTTCTTAATGCTGTCAGTTTAGCCGGAATATTTCGGTTTTGGCATCTTCGTCACATTGCAATTAAAAGCGCACAGCAGGTGCCCCAAAAGACCTTTGAACTTGTGCTATAAAATGTGAATGTGTCACTTGCAAGGATTCCACAACCGGATGACGACGGCCAGGATAACTAAACCCAACGCCTGACGCCCGCTGCCCGATGCCTGACGTCTGACTCCTGTGATTTTTGATGTTATCCAAGTGAAAAGCAATTATCACGTCATTATCATAGAGAAACCCGCAAACAGTTTTTTTGTTTTGTTTTTCAATACTCTGTAATGAATTGAAATGAGTGTTTTGAAGTCTTGCAAATGCATGCTGGAATCTTTGATCGCATAAGGTATATATTATATGTATATTTGATAAGCATAATGCTTGTCTTTTTATCTTTGTATTAAAATTGGGCAAATGCAAAACTAAAAGTATATAAAAAAGTAAATATATAGTATATATCATTTTTAAATAATAAGTGTATATCAAAAGTTTTGACTTAATAGAAGAAATAGTTGGAAATATATATTTTAATAAAACTCTATTTAACTTAATATAGAATATATTAAAGGTGTTATATTTCAAATAGAATAAAGACAGATAAAAGAATATCCTGCACCCTGTTTGCTGCCTGAACAAATAAAAAAAATTGGGAATGTATATAATATATTTATATTTTAACAATCAATAAAATTCGGGGTATATTATAGGGTATATGCTATGCGATCAGTTTTGACTTAAACGCTTCTAATTGTTTTTTTTTTTTTGTTCAAACTAACTTGTGCAGCGAGTTGACTCCGGTCAAGCAAGTTCTCAGAAATGCTGGCATTTCATTCGGTTGCTGCTTGCTGCTTTCTGCTTGCTGCTACTTGCATTATCTGCCACTGGCTTCCGCTGACAGACAACCCTTATTGCAAGGCCTCTCTGCGATAACATCTTTCGACAGCATGTCACATGCCACATGCCGCATGCCACGCGGTGGAAAATTATGAATAATTTCCGTAACTTCTGTCGCAAACGGCGCAAAATCGCAGCTTGCAATGAATAAGTGACACGACCATGCCCACCTTCAAGGTTCCGCCCCACCCCCTCAGCCCGTAGACTCGCCGCGTGCCTGAAGTGTGGGGCGTGCCGTCAGATACAACTTCCGACATCCGACAGATGTTTGCCGTAAGGGAATGCAAAAGCGGTCTGTTCCCCGTCTCCCCCCATCCCCTGCCTGAAATCTGCGTCTACCTTTCGATTCGGGTTTTATGTCTCTGTCGACGTTGTGGAAATTGCGCCCGGTTGCCAAACAATTGCCACGGCAATTTGACAATTCGCGCGGATGTCTCCGCCAGCAGCTTGTAAATTGTATTCGAATTGTGAATATGTGTGAATGTACTCGAATATCATGTACGGGCGTTCACATTTGCCAACGGTGTTTGGCGGGTTGTCGTCCCTGTTGTTGTTGTTATTGCTGTACGTGTCACGTAGAATTTTTGATGTTGTTGTTGTTTCGTATTTTGTTGGCAAGGTGTGACGCAGTTGCCAAACATCAAACAGACATAATCCAAAATTGATTCGCCCCCGTCCCGGTTTCCTTGCAATGTGCAAGTTGTGCGTTATTCGATGGCATCAAGAAAACAACAATTGAATATGGTAAAGTGATCAATGTGCATGTCAAAAGATCAGCGAAAAGGTGCAATTGAAACAGTTAAATGAAAAATTTTAAATTAAAATTGAAATAATAAAATGGTATGCAAGTCTAGGGAATTAACGTTAAGATATAATTAAGCAGCAAAAATAATGTAGGTTTAGACAAAATTATGTTAGTTTTAAAACAGAAATTGTAAATTTAAGAACATAGTAACATGCTTATAAGACAGAAAATATAAAAACAGCTTATAAACTTGAGAATTTGTATATGAAAACTGTTTTCGATTTCACTCGTATATAGGCAAGCTAACAATTTATGTTCTAATTTTAAATTTTCGTAAATTATTATAATAATAAATACATATTTAAAATGTTTATAATATATTAATTGATTTTACTTGTATACAGGAAAGCTAACAATTTATATATTAATTTCTACGGCAAAATATTTATTAACAATTTGAATTTTCATTTAATATAATAATAAATACAGAATATAATCAAAAGGTTTGATAATAAATTAGGAAATGTATATTTTTATTTTAAAAAACATATATGAATAGTAAATATTAAAATATCTTTGATAGCTTGCATTTCGTAATATTAAATATATATTTTAAATATATGTATTTGACTGCATTGAAATATAAACTAATTTAATTGGTTCATTCTATATAAGAATCATATTGTAATCATACATTTACATGATAATACATATCGTTAGATAATCTTCCTTGTGTGTAAACATGAATATATCATATCAGGTCATATCATATCGTATTACGTTATGAACTTTCTGGCTTACAGATCAGACTTATGCAAATGCCAATATAATTTACAAAATATGCCGAACATGCTGCCAAACAAAGGGCGGCAATTACACAAAAATTTCAATTCAATTGAGAGTTGAGAATTGAGACGCGTCCGTCAATAAATTGAGAACCAACCACCGTTAAATATCACAAGCGATTACAAATACAAATACAAATACAAATACAAATACGAATGCGAATACAATTTTTCAGCCGCCATTTCTCCTCATGCTGATCGACAGCTGTCACGAATGACAATTGGATTGCCGAGCAATGAAGTCTGCGCCCCCCCCTTGACCCGGACTCGAATCCGTCGGTTGCCCCCTGCCCAGATTTTTGTTGCGGTCCCTGCTCGGGCGCTTGTTCCGGCTTTCGGGGCATGCATCAAATTCATATAAAATATGCAATAAAGGTCATCAAAAATCAAAACAACAACGAAACCGATATGAAAATTGAAACAATGGCAATGGTTCTACTCCGGACCGGAGTGGTTCGTTGCGCGACTGGAGGACACTTGAGTAAAACGCAGAAATGTGGTTGCGTTTTTGTGGGTCGTCATTTGGTGAGTGTGGGGGGTGGTGGTGGTGTGAGTAACAGCAACAGAATAGAGAGTTTATCCAATCCAGTTGAGCTACACTTCATAAAATGAGGTATATGAGGTAGTCGGTAAAAAGAACTGAAAGAAGTATATATTTTAAATAATAAAATACAATTTAAGCTAAAATAAAGTGAAAACAACTTTCCAGCAATAAAGTATTTATTTTTGTAATAACATTTTTCCGAAATGTAGTAGTTTTTTTTATAAATTCTCCAATCAGATATGTTGATGTATTAAAAAACAAGAATGAAACAATGAATGAAATTTTCTGTTTCACCTTGGCAACTTGTGTTTGTTGCGATGACGTGCTGCATCCATAGAAATCAGCAATGTCAGAATAGGAAAGCTTATGTCTTATTAATATTTATATTATGTAATAGCGTATTTAGATAGTCGCTGTAACCCAAGGCATATGTAAATTTTTCTTGAATTGGAAATTCGTGAATGTTTTCATACAGACCTTTAAATGCAATTATGGCTCATGTGTGCAGCTCATACAAAACGCCAATGATATGCTCTGAGTGTCTTTTGTTGTGGCTTAAATGTGCACACACACACTCGCACACCCATACACACTCGTGTGCAAATAATCGGGGCGGTTATTTGAGTTGCGCGCCAAAAAGCTGCACGAAGCTTCCATTTGTTGCACGTCTCTCGGGTGGTTCATAAGTAGATGAACGGATATATAGACCTTATATACGATAAGTACATTATGTAGGTACATATATGTGTGTGTATTTGTATGTGGCATGTGCAGCATCATTTTGAGCAATTAAGTGTGTGTATTATCCCCGCCACTGTCAGAGGGCCTTGAAAACACATCAAAACAGACGCTGGCGGGGCATCCCCTACCTTTAAGCGAGGTCCTGCCACCGGAAGTACATTGAATATGAGTGCGTATGTGTTTTTATGCATGTGTGTGTGTGTATGCTTTTATGCGCAAATTGTGCATTTATGTCGACAATGCCCGCGACGGCGACTCAACTTGACGCTAGGCGAGGTTAGCCTCAGACTCTGGCTCTGCTTCTGCCTCAGCTGCAGCCTCTGCTGCTTCAGCCCGAATTCGAGTGAAAGAGAAAGGTAGCGTTTGTAATGATCAGCAGCAGCAGCAGCTTTCTTGCGGCTCTTCAACGATTTTACTCGGAACTGCAGTCGCAGTCGCTGTCGCAGTCGCAGTAGACGGCGCAGTCAACGTCGCGGTTCGCCCTTTGTGATAGTCGGAGTCGTGCCCACTTTTACTTTTTTGGTTTTTTTGTTCAAGCGGCTACTCCCACAAGCGCAGCAGCAGGAGGTCAATATCACTCCTGAAAGGAAGTTATTTAAGTTGTGGATTATTATAAATATTTTAAGTATTTTACTTTTTATATATTTTTAATTATTTTTGAATATGTGTTACAGACATTTAATATGTATTTTTTGTTATCATTAGAGTGACATTGTAAACTCTCGATTTAAAAATCTGCATTAAAAATTCGCCAATATATATACTGAATATCTTTCAGCAACTTCTTTGAACAATTTTTGTTTAGCTGCATGCTAATAACATCAATTAAATATAAATATGGTATGCTTTATTATTATAAAGATTTGTTAACATATTATTTAATATAAACATTTTTATTTAGAATTTAATAGTTTCTCTTACAAATGCCATGACAAATACTTTTTACATATCTCTTACGCTCAGGAGCAGAAATTTTCAAAGACTTTGTATGTAGAAAAACATTTTTAAACAGCTTCTTATTGTCCAAGACTGTCAAATACAAGCGAGGCTGCCCACAGCCACGCCCAGCTGGCCTCCGCCCACCCATAAACATGTGTCAGGCAGTGGCCAATTTAAAATTCAATTTAAGTTCAATTGATTTGAGATTTGGAAAAAGAATTCACAGCAGCCAAGGTGAACAAGCCAATATAAGCACACACAAACACGCAGCGGGGAAGCCCCGTTAAGAGCTTTTCGAGTTTCCACTCGGACCTGTGCTCTGTGGTTGCCAATGGGATGGCAAAAGCAAATCTAATTACAAAGGGAGCATTTGCGGCAATGTGCTCGACGAAGAAAAGTCAGCAGTGAAAATGTGATAATTGAAACGGGGCTTCAACTTGCAGACAGAGTTTATGCCATAAGAAAAAACAATAAATTATGCACACAGCACATAAAAGACACAACCTGCCGGGCAACCTGGAACAAAACCGAACAAAGTTCAGGCCCAAACCCTAACAACAGGCCACAAATCTAAAAGGGGGAAACAGGCAACACTAATTGCCTGGCGGGCAAGCGGGAGGCGGCCTCCTTCAACAAAGAGTCCTGAAGCAACAGTCGCCACACTGGCAACAGCAGCTTGTTTTTGTTTTCCCAGCGACGTCGTCTTGCTCTGAAGCCTTAGGACATGTAAGCACATCCCCCGAATCGGGAGAAAACGTTTACTACACGTTCCGGCAATCTCATAAATAATACCAAAATTTCATTATGACAAATTATTGTCTATCAATATGTTGCCACCGAAACGCCACTGGGCTGGTCACGCGCAATAAGTCTACTCGTTGCTGGCCAATCGTTATTTGCTACTCACTAATCGTTTCTAAATGTTGGCCTCTTAGGCTATTCTCTTTAAGCTTTCGTTTTGTTCTTATAAATATTAGACATATTGTTGTTATACTCTTTGTTACTCGTTTTTCATCGTTGTCATTACTCGTTAAGATAAAGTTTTTACTATTTTACTCGTTTTTTTTGCCAGGATATACTCTTTAAGTTTTCGATTCGTTTTTATAAATAACCGACGAGCATATTGCCGTTTTACTCTTTTTTACTCGTTTTTCGTCGTTGTCATTACTCGTTACTTAAACCATCAAAGATACAGTTTTTAGGATTTTACTAGTTTTTTTATAACTTGTTACGTACTTGTTCTTATTCTTGTTACGTTACTCGTTATTTATCACTCGTTACTCGTTACTCGCTGCTCGTTACCTTCTACTCGTTAATCACTAATTTCAAAGTGACAAACTTGTATTCGCTACTCGCTGCGCATTAATCGCTGCTCATTACTCGTTATACTTTTATTGCCACCACTCGTTACTCCCCACACGCTGCTTATTGCTCGCTGCTCATTTGCTGGCCGGGGCAGGCAATGCCCTTTCCCTTATCGTATTTGTGCTTGTGTTTATGTAATAATATTTGCGGCTCATAATTGCATAAATTTTTAAATTGAACATTTTGCGTGCACGCTCCCCGCGTGACCAGAGCCCAAAAACCCAAACCGAAACCGAAATCTGTTCGCTTATTGTGTTGGCTGGCTTTAGTATGGTTGGGTTTTGATTTTAGCTTAAATACGCTGCAAATGAAATTAAACATGCCCGCGGTACCCAAAAGCAAATTGAATTACGGCGTCTCTTTATACCATAATGTGCGTGTGCTTGTGTGTGTGTGTGCGTGTGTGTACATAAGTCACGTGCTTGCCTCGCAACTCTCGAGAGGCATGTGAATTTCTATTTGAGATAATCATCATCGCGACAACGGTTCGGGTTCGAGCAATATCTAGTCAACATTTTTTCTTTATTTTCTTTTAAATTTTCCCAATATTCTCATACCCCGTCAAAACCGCAGCTACCACTTGACTTCACTCTAATTGTTATGAGCACATAAATTATTGTATATACATGTATATATTCCAACCACACAACTGTCGCATAGATTCGATACAGGGCGACGTTTTCGGCGCATCCAATTAAAGAAAGACGAAGAAAATTTTTCGACGCGTTCCACTAGAAATCGAGTGTGAAATTTGATAAGTGGCCGCGTTGTCTGAAGATTACCGCACAGCCGGCCGGTCACAGGAACTGCAGTCTGGTCTACCCCTAATCTAGGCTCGGGAAATAGAAAATTAGAAAAACAATTTGAACTATGAATTACGCGCCGGTTTATGTATATTTTATGACTGCACATTAAGATTTGTTTTGGCTACAATACCATAAAAAAAGATCGTAACTCTTGGATTCATGACGATATATTGAGATTTCCTTAGGAATGTAAAAAATACGAAAAGTATTTCGACTAAGTGATATATAAGTCTTTTTATTCCCTTCATAACCCTTCATTGAAAAGAGGTAACAAACTTTAAAACGGAACCAATTTTGTTTATATTGATAATATTAAATTAAATTGAAAAAATATTTAATTTTCACACTAAAATATTTTTCTATATTATATTGAATATTTAAATTTTAAACATTTACATTATTTTCAAAACTAAACGTTTTTATGAGATATATTGAATTGTTATAATTTAGGCCTAGATGAATGCAACATTTAAATCTTTAAACAGAACTTTTGGACAACATTTATGTAAATTAATTGTACTACAATCAACAATTTTTAATAACCATAATATTTTTCATTTGAATTATTGAATACGTGAACCTTACATAATATAAATATATTTATTTATAGTATGTATATATTTCTACAATATATATATGTATATCATATAACTGCTATTATTTCTTAATGATATTTGCACGCATTTCATAGAAATCTGTCCTTAGCTGTTTCAATCTTTTCTCCTTCTTGTGCTATATCTTTCGTAACTATCACATGCAATGCTCATAATAATCTAACCCACTCCCCCCTCGCTAAAACCAGCGCATAACCCATTATTAATGTGTTGTTAACATTTCTCAGAGCCCACTTGGAGAATGTGTCTCCCACTTCCAATCCTTTTCCCTTCCCAGATTTGCGGGCAACAAAATCGCTTAAGGAGCTCTTGGTCAGTAACTTGGTATTTTATGTGTGTGTATAAAGATTATATGGTCACACACACATACACACACACACACATAGCACTAAAGACACTAAGCACGGCAAAAAGACATTAAACACGACAACGAAATAAAAAAGGAAAAAAGCCAAATGAAACAAAACATTGAAATTCCTTATCAGCATTTCCGCTTTTCGTGACCAATGTCTGGACGGTGCGCACGTGCCTCTGTATGCGTGTGTGTGTGTGTGTGTGTGTGTGTGTGTGTGTGCAAAGGAGTATCAATTTCGCACACACACGCCTGCTGCGTGTGGTCATGCAAAGGTTATAGAAATAGAAAAGTCAAGAAGAAGTTTAGGCCAACTTTGTGTGCGCGCACCTGTCATTGGCGTTTTTGGTGGTTTCGGTGTTGGCCACCACGAAAACAGACACGCCACCAAAGTCAAGTCAAGTCAAGTCAAGTCGCCTGGTTATCCTGGCTATTCCTCATTATTCATAAATATGCAAATCGACCTGCACACGATGTGTAATAAATTCTGAAGGCTGAAAGCCTTTTTGGTCTCTCTTTTGGGTCTTTGGCCATTTCAGCATTTTTGTGGCTTGGCGTGTGTGCTTTCGGCGCTGTGAGTCCTGTGAGTCCTGGACATGTTTAACACTCAATCTGTGCGGCAACTCCCATGGCAAGGGCCAAGCATATGCCACATTACCTCCGAAACAAATTAAATCGTTTCGCATTCGACTCGAACTGAGGCAGGCAGCTCAAGCATAACCAGAAGCAGTTGCTGCTGCAGCAGCAAGAACAATCAGGAGCTGTAAGGACTCGATGCTCGTTAGGGGCGGTGGATGGTTGGCTGATGTGCGTGGCATGTGGTGGGCGTTGCCACAGCTTTGAACGTCCCACACACACACACACACACACACACACACATAAGTATGTTCAATTGTGTGTTGTAATCTAGGGAAACCAAAAACACACACCCAAATATACACACACTGTCACACAAATGCCGGCTCTGTTCTACTGTATCTGTAGACATATGTCTTGGGAAATGTTTGCATACCCCTTACATTACCATTAAGGGTAGCATACGTTTGATTTTATTATTTATCAATTAAGAGTTCATCAGTTAAAGCAAACAAAATAAAGAAGTTCAAATAAATATTGTATATACATCTATAAACCAAAAATTTTGGTAAATATTCTAAAATATTAAAAATTCTTATTTTGGAGAAGTCTCAATATACTTGTAGACTATTTGCTGATGAACTCTGAATAATTAAATCATTAATATATTAAATGCATAAAAGTTGAATATCATTTGATATGGTTTAGCACTGTTTAGATATCGGTCTTTTGGTGTAACGGATACTTCGGTATCATGTACTCCATTCGTTGGTTACGCCTTATCTGGCAGTCTTGAAAGTTTTGCCACGTAGGAAACTTCTTTTCGTTGTGGCATTCCTCGGATGTAGCGTGAATATAAATTTGCCGCCTGAGTGTTGTCCAGATGGGCCGATGTTTTAATGCACTACTTCTGAATTCTTTGGACAGATATTTCACAACCCTGGGCTTATTATAAAGCGTTGATCTGCCCATGCAAACGGTCTCATGTTCTGCTCTGTTTTGGTAAAAAAAAAATGAAATTTGTCTGCCATCAACATTTATTTGAATATAATTTTATAAGTTTAACACCTAATTTCTAATTCCAATCGTTGAAACTTTTTACTTAATTTATCGTATTTTCTTAAAATCGATAAATATCAAAAATGTTTAATTTTTGAACACATTTAAAAAACAAAACAAAAAGAACATCATTGCAATACAATAAAAAAAACCGGAAATTATTTACATAAAAATAAATAAAAATTTGTTGAATTATTTATTTATTTCCCATATGTGTGATGTTCTATATGTATTACTGCAAAAATGAACTTGAAATCTGGCTATACGCACCTTGGATAATATTCTTGGATTGCCTTGGAGTCAACACGATATCGCTGAACGGTATATATGCCGTTTATATTGAAGCGCGTATCTCGCCAGACTTTGCCATAGGTGACGCCATAATAATGGTGCACCCAGTTGCCTTTCTCATCCTTGGCGAATCGCGGTATCGATATAGTCATCTCCGTTGCTGAATCGACATCGTCTGCTCCCGGGGCTTTTTCTCCTGTTCCTGCAGCTGGTTCAGGCTTGGCCCACAATTCTATAAACTTTTTAGTCATGTGTGGCTGTACGTTTTCAGTTTTGGAGGTCACGCTTGAACTGGTTACTTGCGGAAACAGATTAATGCCCCTGAAGGGATCCGGGGTTAAAATCCTTTCCGGACTTTTGTTGCCTTCATCTGTGGCGTATTGTTTCATTAACGCTGCATTCCAAATCTCTGGATGTGATACATGTAACTGGAATGCAATGGTCAATATAAATAGAAAATATGTGTTTAGCATTTCGGAAAAAGCCAACTATAAATTTATCTACACACAATACAAAAATTTTTCAAATACGTACAAACAATTTCAGATCACAGCACATTTATTTTAAATTCATGAAATGAGCATTGATGACTTTTACAAAATGCCCCTTCAAATATAAAATGTTCAATATAAATTTGGATGGGATTGATTTATTCTTTTAATATTTTCTATTGGATTATTTATTTTATGGTATTTAGTTAACCGATTCACACAGACCAAGAATAATTTACTTTATTTAATTTAATTTATATTCTTATTAAGTTAAGGCTGTTTGTTTTCATATTTTTAATTCCGGTTTCACATTTGTAAACAAATAAAATTATTATTGAGGCTACAATTTAATTTATTACAATTTTTACATAAATCAAATAACACTTGATTGTGAAAGCCAATTATGCTTTACCTATGCCGGTCTAAATGGAATTGGGCACAGTGGGATCCAACTAGAATCCCCAGCCCAACTGGTGCATTGGATACATGGGAATTAGCGATTCCAATCGCATGTCCCGCCTCAATGCGCACTCCTGATAATCTCTGGGATTGCTGTACTTCGTCAGGTCGTGACACTCCTCGGAGTTTCCCTGCTTATAAATTTGGAGCCGAAGTGCATGCCAGATGGGCCTCTGTTTAATGGGAGACTTATAAATTTTTCGTACCAGCCACTTCTTTACTCCTGGAATATTATAAATTGTCGAGGCGTCCATGCACGCGGTGCTGAGTTCCTCACTAAATATAATATAAATAAAAATAAAAATATACATATAATTATAAATATAAATCTATATCCATATCTATATATTTATTCTGTATACGCTTATACGGACCCTGGATAGTATTCTTTAACTGCATCCGAGTCGACCTTGATGCGCTCTTGGGTACGCGGCCCCTCAAATCGCGTATCCTTCCAAATGTTGCCGAAGGTAGCGCCCCACAGATTGTACACCCAGTTGCCCATATGGTCTTTCACGAATTTTGGCACAATTTTTGTGGTACTGGCATTTTCGCCCTCTTTGCCACCCTCTGCTCCTCCAGCTGCTGCTGCTGCTTCACCTCCGCCCTCAGCACCGCCGCCCTCAGCACCACCGCCCTCAGCACCACCGCCCTCAGCACCACCGCCCTCAGCACCACCGCCCTCAGCACCGCCGCTAGCAGCTTCGCCAGCACCTCCGCCAGCAGCTTCGCCAGCACCTTCGCCAGCAGCTTCGCCAGCACCTCCGCCAGCAGCTTCGCCAGCACCTTCCTCGCCACCACCTTCCTCACCTTCAGCTTGTCTTTCGAGGGTGCGGCCACCTGCTTTTTCGATCGTGTTATTTCCTGCTGACATTGGAAACAGGCGCATGATGGTCGTATCGTCAATTGGCTCTTCCGTTAAAACTGTCGTCTCATCATCTGCGGCAGAATTAATATCTACTTTTAAAGGCGACGAATCCGATTGCTGAACCTGGGAAAAGGATTGAGTTCACAGAAGATAGCCTGATTTATCCTTGCAGATGGTACTTACGATAAATAGGCATGCAATGCCTAAGATATATAAAATATTTGATTTAAACATTTTTTAAATAAAACTAGAAATTTGTTTTTGTCAAATCAAATTCAACGCAAAACTGAATTTTCAGAAAATAAATACGTACAGTATAAAATAGTATCCTATCAGAGCTCATTGATTTGTTTTTCAAAGAAATTTAATGTAATTTAATTTAATTAATCAAAGCTGCGTACAGGGTATAATCTCAGTTAGGCAACCTCTTTTATTTCTTTTAGTTACAAATTAATTGCAATTAAATTGTGCAAAGTTAATTAGCTTTTAAAGAATGAACATTTTGCGCAACGGTAGTTTGGCAAGGAGCTGTTGAATTTTAAGCCTGAAGCTCATTTGAGAAATGTCCTTTTACCTATTGTTTAAGGACATTTTTTGTGCGCACCTTGCCAACCAGAACTAATAAATTTCAACTGAGCCAATTTGACAGACTTGCAATCCAAACCGACCAACTGGAGAGCAGCTAACGGTCTATCATTGAATGGCTAAAAGCTGTGTGTGGCCTGAAGTGGGGTTGGGTGGATTGGGGTTGGGGTTGGGATGTGGATGGAGCTGGTGTGGCTAGCTGTGGTTGGTTGGTGGCAGCCACTTTCAGCAGCCACCAAATGCGACTAAAATGCGTGCAAATGCGCTGCTCCCGCTGATGCATACAATAAAATTATGAGCATAATGAAATACTTTATTTCACATACAATTTCAGTTTTTCATTTAAATACCCTATAAACGGTAAAAATATTGGCATCCTGGTTTTTCATGTGTCTGTTAGTTAAATCTGAAATAAATGATATTTAATTTTTAATTAATCCTTAAACTGAACTTTTTGAACACATATTTAGCCATATCTATTAATATTTCGATATAAAAAACGTAATCTTTTAAAAGGGCTCAATTCTTGAATTTTAATGCAGAATTTTCTAATAAGTAAATAATAATAAACAGCAAAAGTATTATAATTAAATAATATATGAAAAAGAAGGTTCGAACTTGAGTTTATGGTTATAGAAAATGTTGGTTTCATAACCCACACCTAGGACCGAAATTTTTTTAAATTGTTTCAGCCCTAATATAAACTTTATTCTATTCAAAAACTTTCACTCTTGATTATTATTGAATGCAATTCAATTCATTTAAAATATACTCTCAAATAACTTTAAATATTTAATTGATTAGATTATATATAAAAAATATGCTTGTTTTTACAGGGTATCTAGCTGTGTATTCGCTTGATATTTATTTATTTGCTGCTACTGTTGTTGTTGTTGTTGTTATTGTGCTCGTAGCATTTCGACTTGAAATGGCAAAATGGCAGTTTACGCTTGTTTGGCATTTTGTGGCAACGCAGTTCCCCAACGAAACCCCCCTGTTGCCCGATACCCCTTCTGTGTTAGCCAGCTGCAGCTTCACCTGCCCAGGCATCGAGTGGCACACTCGAGCATGTCTTTACATCTCTTTACGCTTGGCTATAGCTCAAAGTGGTTAACTGGCTTGAAACGGGGGTCGAGGGCAAGTTTAGCTTGGGCCACAAAATGGCAGTCCCCGTTCTCCACACAATATACTCTGTAATTGAGTGGCGCATAGGGTATAGAATTGTTAGAAACATGCTGTAGATAAATGCTAAAATTCAATTATGCTGGAGTCGATAATGCAACGTTTCCGAAGAAGGTCTGACATAGTCAGATAGCTGGCAGACGGGCTGACGGGTGAACCCACATTGTACGATCTCGAGTATCTTTGTTTGTATTTTTAGACATTTATCTGCAACAACGACAGCAACAACAACTTAACAACTTAACTTAGTTCTGTCTGGTCAGCACAACTGCAGTTGCACGAATACTCCACACTAGCGTTGGGTGCGTGTCGTGTTTTCTTTCGTGACACGCGTCAAAAATACCATGATATAAATGGTGTTGTATTGAAATTAAATATGTTTATGAAAATTAATAAAGCACTTAAAATTTTAAAGAAATGTAAATTTAAAATTGTTCTTATAATTCTAATTTTAAGCCAGAAAAAAGCTAGCAAGTTAGCTGCTTATTTTAAATATAATATATTCTATATTAAGTTAAATTAGAAAAATAACAGAAACATTTAATTATTAACTTAAATTTATGGAAACAAATCATTCGTGTTTTGGAGCTTTACAAAAAAATTCAGCATATGTTCATCTCTATTGCACAGTGAACCTTTCTCACCCTCACACTTTTGATCTCTCTACAAGATCTGTATCTGTTTGCGGTGGCCGAAGATTGTCTGAAAATCGATCTGCAGACATGGCAAGCGCCAAAATGCGCAAAAGTCACGTAGGCAGCAAACGCAACAGACAACAAAGAGCCCCCAAATGAACAAATACTTACACACGTATATATAGTTACATAAATGTATGTGTGTGTGTGTTTGTGAGCCCATATAGACAACGCTAATGAGTGCAACGATTTATGCGAATGAAAGTCCAGCGAGTGCTCCGCTTAGCACTGAACTGAACTCATAATGTTTGCTGCTGCTGTTGCACTTGGCCGGGTGTTTACTGTACCTGGATGTAATCCAGTGAGCAATTAAAGTGTCACAAGTTTGGGACATGCGATATTTCATGACGCAATGCCCCAAGATTATGAATATAAATGCAAATTAGGCACAGTTCCAGGCCAAAGCACACCTTGTAGGGGCGGGGAGGAGCCCATTTCGCCTGTCTGTTATGGCCGAAGATGGAAAGAGTGTAGGGGGAAGGGGTGGGTGAAGACTGGTGGAGGGGGAGCGTGACAATCATTAAAAGTCAAGTCAACGTAGTTGCCTCCTTCGTCGCTTGAACAATCACTGAAAATGACTAACGGTAACCACGATAGTCCACATCCGGGCAACAGTTAGTAGGGTGGTCCCACGTAGCTGGCCGGTGGTGTACGCTGAAAGAAAATTACGCTCTTATCTCGCTTCCTGTCGTGACACAATTTTCTATCATAGCTAACTCAAGGACTCGCAGGACTCGCTGGTCTCGCTGGCCGCGTGTGTTGTGGCCAAAGTTCCCGGCCAAAGACATAAAGTTATTATTGCTTTTAGCATTTCGGTGCTGCCAACCCACCGCACGGATTCCGGGCCAGCCATGATAAATGTGTCCAGCGCACGTTTCGACCAACGTCATAATTTAGTCAACATTACATCATATACTTCTACATGCTCCAATATATAGTAAATATACTAATATACACTTGAAAAAATAGAAAATAAAAATTAAAATAAATAAAACAAAATAATTTATTGGTTTTCCTGCACCCTGTTTGCTGTCTCAACAACAATTAAAAAAAATAATAAATAAAAAATAAAATAATTGAAAATATGAAAATTTAAATGAAGTACATTTTCTTTGACTTTATTTAATTTCGTTTTTGGTTTTTTGGCATTAACCAAAATATTTGTCAAAAATAATTTTCTCTCAAAACAAGAACTTTTTCACCACACCACAATTTTGAAAGCAAGATTTAAAATATACTGTTTCTTACATTATTTTGATTAGAAATATGAAATTTGTACTTAAACTAAGTGTTAAGTGCTTTTTTTATATATGTATATATACTGGTTTTTTGAAAATAAATAAATGTCTTCAAAAACGAATTTGATTCTCAAGGCAAGAATTTTTTATCTAAGCACAATTTCAATAACAAAATTACTGTCGAAAATTTTTTGTTGAGTGTACCATATACACAATATTGGCCTAGAAAATTACTAAGACCCTGGAAATCTTGCATAATTAGATAGACCCTCCACATGCAAGCAGCAGTTGGTGATTTTTATAGATTAGCGGGACAAACGAATAATTCTATGAATTTCATAAATACTAATTCGTTATTAAGTGGTTTTGCACTACGAAACCATCAGTCGAATAACCCGACCCGACCAGACCCCTTGTCAAGCCGTTGTTGTTGTTGTTTGCTGTTGTTACTGTTGCTTTTGTTGTTGTTGTAATGAGCAAGCGAATATCGAAGTGAAAATCTACCGTACGTGACAAATTGAAAAAAGCGCATCAGTGAAGCGAAGTTAACTAGTGAGACCTGTGTGGAATCAACCATAGAATATTGGACGACTCGGAACGACGTCGAACGACTTTGGAGCGACAACAGTTTTTGATGACTTCCTACGACAGCAGCAGCAGCCGGCAACAACAACAACAACAGTAAAACAAGCTACTGCAATTGCTGCTCGCTTTTTACGAGCGTTCGCCAACAGAAAAAAATAACAGCAAAAAACGAACAACGAACAACGTCGCAGCCTCTCTTGACCCCACCCAACCTGCCGCACAGTCGCTGCATCCGAATCTTGAGGTCCCAGCGTCAATGTCCCATGCTCAGCGACAGCTCTCAGTGCTGTAAGTAATACTATCTACACACGTGAAATGAGTTATCAACGCAACGTGCAAAAAACAGACGTACGCACAGTGGGCTCAAATGCATTTACGAAAAATATATTTAATACATAAAAGATATATGCTTTCTTTATTTAAAGAAACATATATTAATATTTAATATTATAACATACATATATGATAATAATGCACTTGGTTTTGAAACTATTAAAATTATCTACTTTTTTTACGGTTTCTACTTCCTTCAAATGGCAAATGGATCCGCCGATTATAAATATATTAAATATAAGCTATTCAAAATGGCAATCAAAAAACAATTGTGTACAAATTTCTCCAATTATTTTATTTATTATTTTGCTCATTAGTGAGCAATATTTTAGGTAGTGCCCTTAAAAATTAGGACTTATAACAGTAAAAAACGTATACAAATATTATTATAATATTGAATATGATGTAAAATAAAATCAAACTTGACGCTTAGAAATCGCAGTCTTCAAGCCGCACCATAACATTATGCTGGTTCATGTGTCACTTCGACGATATATAGCTTGTATTCTGTATGATTAAATTATTGGCCACCATAATAAAGTACAGATATAATTATAACCAACCTTGAATATGCCAAATGCTGGCTGTTGACCACTGTGCGCTGTCAAAGAGAGCTGCAGTTAGCCGCAGAGGTAGCTGAGGAAATCAAAGCTTGACTGATAGATACCCAGTATATACTAAACTTATTGTGTTATTTTTAAAGATTTATTATAAATAAGCAACGAGCCAAAATTAGATTAGATATCTTATATACCTACATTAAATTATGGGTGGAATCTGAAAGTAAATATAAATAATTTAAAGTTTTGGTTGAATTATATTCCTTATGAAGCTAACAAAATTTACTTGCACAGCCTGAAGATACCTCTGAAATGGAATGTCTGTCTAGAGGGTATATAAAACTGATTACCATGACGCAGATCAGAAATATGCCGCGAGTGTTGTTACGTTTACGTTTACTGTTACTGTTTTTCTTGTTGTTTGCATTTTAAACACACTTATACAGTTTATGTTTCTTACTTTTTTGTGTTTTGTTTATTATTTTTTTTTTGCACGCTCTGACCACGAGAATGGAACTGTCGTGATTTCTGGTTGCCATTGTCACCCGACAATCCCCAATTACCGTACACAGATGCTGTGGTCGGGTCCCGGGGCAGTCGCCCAGCCGCTGGGCCTGCTCCTGCCTGGGCCACTGGCTCTTATGGCTCATAACTTTTCAGTTAATGAAGACATAAAACTCAGCGTTGGGGGCTGCTGCGGCAGCTGCGGCAATAAAGCGAAGGCCCTGCAGCAAGAGAAGCAGCAGCAGCGACAGCAGCAGAGAAGCTGCCAAAGCTTTTGTTCGTTTGTTGTTGTTATTTGTTTGTTTGTTTAGGTAGTCACAAGTAAGTTGCAAGATTCTCGTGTCTGGCTTTATGCCAATGCTTTATATACACGTCTATGTATGTCAATATATTTGTGTGTATCTGTATGTATCTGCCGAGTGATAAAATGTGCAAGGGAGAGCGTAGAGTCTATGTATATATAGATAAATACACATCCATATATGTATGTATATACTTACATACATATGTACACTGTGAAACGCCATTTTGAAGCGCTGCCGCTGCCGGCGTCGCTGCCACGGCTGTCGCTATCAGCGCACATCAATGGACCAACGACAGTGGCGACATTTTGGAGCACATTACTTTGGTCAAAGCGTGCGAGCAGTGCGAGCAGAGCCGTGCGAACGGGATGGCCATAGTGAAGAGATAAGAGAGAGCGCGCGCTGGCAAAATGAGCAGCAACAGCAACAGCAACAGCGACGGCGGCAGCGCGTCAGCGTTTGCGGCAACACAGAGATAGAGAGATATGATAACAGCAGCGACAGCGACGGCGACTGCAGCGACTGTCTATGCCACGCCTATGTGCGCGGGAGCACGCGCCTGCCGACGGTAGAAATTGTGCCAGGTTTGATTAACTTGCGGCTAACCTAACCTCAATCAAGGGCTCGTTCCGGCCGGCCGCAGGCATTGTCCTTGGCGAGGCCAGAGCTGGCGTCGTCTGCGCTGGCATTGCAACAGTTTGCGTCGTCGTTTGGCCTCTTAACACACTTCATTAATCAAAAAACGCCACAGGGGCAGCGAAAATGCGCTGCAAGGTAACACACAGTAATTGCCAATTCGCCGCAGAGGAGCGAATTCAACTCGCGCGCTCTCGCTCTCACTCTCTGTTACTTATTTTTGACAAAGCTCCACCTACTGAGCCAAAGCGCAGACGCACAAAGCACACGCGCGCTGGCAGACATGTGAGAGCGAGAGAGCAGCTCGGTTTAAACGGAGCTGCGACTGCCAACTGCGCTGCCACTCAATGATGACAAACGAATGACAGACACTTTCGTCACTGTTGTTGTTGTTGTTGCTGTTGTTTGCTGTTGCTGTTTTCTGTTGGGGAGAGAGATAATGGGCAAGAGATAAGAGACGTCAGGCAGCGCACACATACAACAAGCGATGGCGATGACTACAACAACAACAAAATCGGCCAAACGAATGCCCGCCAGTCAGAAACGTTCGTTTTTCGTTTTGCTGCGCGTGTGTGAGTAGCATGTCTGCGTGTGTGTGCTTGTGTGTGCGCGCTTGTTTGAGTTTGTGTGCGCTCGGCAGATGTTTGCTGCATTGAGAGCTTTGCTGTGCTGCAATTTACGATTACCTCATACTGCGAATTGCATCTCTTTACACACACACACACACATATGCACATACATATTAAGAACGTGTGTGTGTGTTGATTGTTTCTTCTTCCTCTGATAATTAAATGTACGCTAAATTATTTCATATTACCAATGCAAGGCAGCCTCTTCACCCGCCCCCTCACAATACTTTCGCTTAGCACTTTTGCGCTGTCTGCGGCTCCGGCCGAGAAATTAATGAGAATTTTCTTATGGCTCGCAAATCGTAATGAAAGAGGCCCTCACAATTTGCTTCAGTTTAATGTACATGTATTTATTTAGGTATGGGCATTTTTTTTGCTCTTAATTAAGCTAACGCATTTTAGGTCAATACGTTGCGGCTGTGCTAAAAATGTGGCTGGATATATGCGTGGCCAAGTTAAGAGCAAAACTTAAGTATCTGGCCACTGCGAATTAATTTATTTAAAGATTGTGCTCAATGTAAGCCTTTATGTCAAGTAAGCCTTTATGTCAAAATTAAAAGTGTTAAAAATTTAATTATCTTAAGTTATCTAATTAATCGTTAATCAATTGAAATTATTAATTATTTTATTTATATTTTTAAAAATTTTTTTTAATAAAAAAAAGACATATTAAACATTCAGTTATTTTAAGTTCTATATTATTGTTTTACATTATTATATACATATATTATTGTATGCAGTTTTCACTGTTTTCCCATTTCCTCTTTTCAGATAAATTGAATGAAAAATATTTGTATTTTCGTTGCAATTTAGCTGCTTTCGTAATTGACTTGGAAATGATTTCATTTGCTTTCGACATGCCGTGAATGATAAATATAGATGTGTAATATATATGCATTATAGGTCACCTTGAAATTGGCAAATCCCATTCGCCGTCGATGTATTCTAATTATATTTTTGTTGCTGAAAGTAAGCAAGATCAAGTACATTTCTCATTATATCAATGGACTACATACCACAACAGCACATATATACATATTTATATATATATCATATATACATATACATATGTATGTAGAGGCTTCATGCACTCGTGTATGGCGCCCCGAATTACACACAAAACTTAGATAAACACTAATAAAAATTGTGTATAATATTAATAGGGCGCAGCACATTTGGATAGCGACTCAATTACAGCAATTATTCGTTCCATAAAGCTGCCAAAAACTACAAAAACAACAACAAGAAGTATTGGTTAGCAAAATCTTTTGCATATTTTACGACATGGCAAAACAAATGTTTTTCACTCGGCTGAGCTGGTTTTATTATGAGTTTTCGCGTAATACGAAAAAAAATGCGAGCAATGCGCTGAAATTGGAACGCAGACTGCAGCAGGCAGGTGATAGAAGAAGGGGCTGCTAGAAGAAGGCGGGGGGACGGGGAACGGATGTTTTCCCCGCACACATACATCTATGAATTGCAGGCACTTGAAAAGAAGTGTGCGAGGGCGGTGAAGGGGTGTGGGGGGTGGTACTTATGACAAACGACTGACACGCGGCCTGCGCAGGCGACAAATGCAGCGTGGAAAACTTGGTGAAAAACTCAGCCACCCCCTCCCTCAACCCCTAGGCACCCAACCACTTCTTGTCTGACCGCCACTTGGCTGCCCAACGGGGTGGCCGCCAAGCCCTGAGCATTTGTCTGCCCATTGGCCGGCCAGTCGAAGCGGGGAGCTGCGCAGCGGGGTTGGCTGTTAAGGGTCGCCCTCGAGGGGTGTTCATTAGTTGTGGGCTGTGGGCTGTCGGTCTGTCGGGCATGTGCATGGGCTTTCATAAGTGCCATAGGCATATAGATAGATGGCATAGATAGCAAGGTTAAGTGAGCGGCAGGCGAAGAAAACGTTATGTTCGGGTCATAAAACTTGACAGGGCTTGAGCATAAAATCTATGAACCGTTTCGCAAATGGTTCAGCGTTAAAAATTAAAGTTATCTACAGTTCAGCAGTAATTTTAATTCAAAGTAAGAGAATATAGTGCTTAATATTATTATAATAGTAATAACAGTTGATTTTATTATCGTCATTGGAATTTTTTTAATATTCTTTTCTAATTTCTTTTACTTTTATCAATATTATTAATGTACTATAATTATAAATATAAAAACTGATATTAGTATAGGATATCGTAATTTGGCATGGGATTAAAACCAGCCTGCGAAATATGGAGCTAAATTTATTATGATTGAAAAAAAAAATTATCATAATGAATATATGTACATATATCATACTTAATATAAGAATTTTCAGAAAAGTTATCGTTTCTGTGATTTTTGTCTATGATATTAAAATTTGTATTCTGTCAAGTTCTAAGTTTAATAAAGTAATTTACAGAAATAAAACTATTAAAAAAAGTTAGAAATTTGAGATTGGTATATGAAACATAGACTGTATATATTTCTTCTTTTATTACCTCTGAGTGTATTGTGTCTTTATAAATTTTTATATAGATCTAATACAGAAAATTTATTGGTTTTTTTTTTAAATTTATTTTTAAATTGTTTTTATTTATTTTATTGTTTTCTTTTAATTGGAGTGTCTCTGGCTCCTAGCTAGGAGATGAGCAACAGTTCACCTGGGACAGCTCCAGTTGGCAGTTGGCTGTGTGTCCAGTCGAACCGGAACTGTGGCCACTGCCCATTGGATGGGGAGCTAAAAAGCCGAGCTCTGTGACGAGTTGGCCGTGTCTCTCAGTGTGTTGCGTGACTTCATTTGCATGAATTACGTCGCATTTTTTTGTTAGTGTACGCCTGCCCCTTGCTGACCTCGTCCTAGTCGTAGTGTCCTTTGGCAACACCTACACGTGCCACGGGCCGTGGCACTCGCTGCCATCGGTGGTTGGGCCCGCTCTGCCTGCCATAATTGCCACCGCCGCGTAGTCAGTCGCACTAAGCGCCGCCTGCTGTCGACTAAAAAAAAAAATAAGTAGTTTTGCATACGTACAACGAAATAAAAAACAACTATTGCCAGCAGCAACAAAAAACAGGCGGGAGCAGCAGCCCCGCATAGACGAAATGCTCGTAGACTTGGGTCTCGTTGTCGGCGGCTTCGTCGTCGCCGTCGCCGTTGCCGCTGCCGCTGCCGTTGCCGCCGACGTTGCCGTTGCCGCCGTCAGTCGCGTCTGAGGAGCTTCAATGGGCAGGTGTGTGTGCCACACAGTCGGAGTCGCGTCAACGCTGTTGCCTGTTTTTTTGTTGTTGTCGTTGTTGTTATTGCTTATTGTTGTTGCTGCTGCTGCGTGTTTTTCTGGTGCCTTAAACTTTAGATTTTCTTGTTGCCAAACACGGCCAGCAACAACTTTAGCAAACACTCTTTTTGCCGTCGGTCTTGCTGTCGATTTCTCTCTCTGTGCTGATATATATATATATATATATATATTTCTATATACATATATATGTACTATATTGCAATCGCTACGCGTGTGCTTCAAGAAGAAGAACAAAAGCATTGCCAGGAATTTTGCGTTCTGGCCACATTTTAAAGTCGCGCTACAGCAACAGCCATCCCCCCTCCCCCTCCCCCATTCACCACCCACTTTCCACATCGTATGTAAATTTAAATTGTGTCGCTTGTGCTCCTGATTTAAGCAGTGATTTCTAATCGAATGTGCAGACACACACACACACGTATACATATACATATACAAATACAAATACAAGTGCATGTCAATGTCAATGTCAATGAACTCTTGAACTTTTCAACTCTCTCTGTCTCTCTCCTCTCTGAACGGTGTGTGATTAGCTGAACGTGCATCATGAGGATTTAGGAGGAGCTCAGCATTAATGACGTCTATGCTGGAGATTATAATGCGATCCAAAGCGATTGCTAGAAAGCTTAGTCAAGGTAAGTGCAAAAAACAAAAAACAATGGCTATAGAAAGAAAAATTTTGAAAACGAAAAGAAAAGAAAGGAGAATTTTGCTATTTTGTAAATTTTGTAAAGATTTCATTTTATTTCCATTAGAAAGAATAGAGTTTACTGGAGAGATATAATATAATTGATATGAATAATATAAATATACTTATTTTCAATAAGGAAATTGATTGTTTTTCTTCTAAATAATAAGCAACACAAATAAATATTAAAAACATTTTTTTTATTGTTTCTAAAAAATTTCATTTTATTTGTACAAAATATTTGAAAAATTTTCGATTACAATTTTTCGACTGCATCTAAAGCCATAATGTTTGATTAATTATAGAGCGATTGGCTTAAATAATTTGATATTTAAGTATATTCGTTTTAGGCTAATCTAAAAATCACAGACATCTGTTTTTGTTTAGGTTTCACTTGCAAACCCATTTTCCTTTATTCGTTTCATTGAGGGTTTCTTTAGTTTATTTAACTTTGTTCTGTTTTGTTTTTATTGTTTTTTGGGAGTTTGTCCGAAATGGGTTTAAATTTTGTTTGTCGTTGTTTGCAGATAACAAAATTGTCGCACATGTTAATTCTCAAAGTTGTGACAAAAGCATTTGGTTATATTTTAAGCAGAGGCCCCAAAGCATCCAGTCCCCAAGTCGCCGTCAGTCTGGTTTATCAGTCAAAACTTCCGAAAGCCATTTAGCAATACTCATTCATGAGACGGATGATTATTGTGTACTGTTCAGTTCGGCTCTGTTCTGGATCTGTAAGCGGATGGCAATTGTCTGTAATCAACTGACATTGAAAATGCCAGAAGAGGCCAACGATAACTCCAGTTGACAAATTGCGAAACAGTCTGTTATTTAAATATACATATCAGCAAATATAAATACATATTTAAATATAGTTATTAGCTTCTTTTGATAGGGCTGCAATAAATATGGTTACATGATGTCATCTGATTGTCCATAATTCCATGAACAAAATAGGATATGGGAGAACAGAAGATTATACATTATAATTATATACATATAGAACTCTATATATCCAATGTAGGGCATAAATTGTTTGAAATCATTCGAAGAATTCCTCAATCGCAGTCTGACGCATTTCTGAAGCTGGGGGCCGGATTGGCCCCTTGGAGGATTGCGCTTCAGTTATTGCTGATTTCGGGGCAGTGCGAATTGATTGGCATTCTTGGAATAAAGACATGCGGGCTTATGGCATATACCATGTGTATAATTAATAATCGGACAGGCAGAGCATATATATATAGATCCTGTGGTAAACAATGATGCCGATTTGGATACATCTGCGGGCTATATGGCATACGTACTACAATTTACCACGGTAAATCTGAATTCAGCCAAAAAAATGTGGTAAAAAGTGCTTCTAATCAATACGGGCATGTTTAGCGACAGTATTTAAATTTACTCTTGTGAATCAGTCTTAAATATTAATAACTAAATAAACAGAGTAGTTCTGATTGAATTTAAAAATACAAAAAACTTTTTTAAACATTTTTTTGTCATTTCATAAGAATATTTAGGTTACAATGGTAATATAATGTAAATATTTTTGTTAAAAGGAAATAACTTTTGAATATAAATTTTTTTTTTTTCAGTCATCCGAATTTTTTAAATATTATTCTCTCATCTTTGAACAGAGTAGATGATATATCATAGGCATTTAAATTTTAGCAGTTTCTAGACATACTCTGCATCTCTGATCTTTACGAGATTCAACCATAGAGTTTAGGAATTCCCACAAAAAAACCAATTGAACTTTGAACCACAATTCAGTCTTCCTATAAAAAAGTCGCAATTCGGCGCGCGTTTGAAAAGAAAAAAAATAATGAAGCCAAGAACCGAAAAGAACTTGAAACAACAACAATTGCAACAACCTGATATATGAACGTTATATCAATGTGATCGACAGTTGCCAACGGTATCAGCAGTTTGTTATATTTTTATTACCTGTGAATCGATTGTATTAAGAGCTATTAAAATATTTTCTTAACCTGCTATCATATCATTCAATTAGGCAAGAAATGGCTATATATAGGATCATAAAACATATTATTTTGTGGCTGATAATGAGTGTGAAGACTCTCGTTGCTATAGAGCTATTCAATTTATTTGCTTTTGTTTTTGCTGTTGTTGTTGTTTTGGCCCCAACGCACATTAGAGACCCATAAATACATCAAAATAAAAATGTCGCCTTCATATAATTATTTACAACTCGACTGCAGATAATGGAAGACGCCCAGAACCAGATAGACTACGGTTCGAGTATGTATATTCGCAGCAGACAATGGATTGTGTCTCAGCCTCAGGGCATAAAATTTTAAAAGTGATATTTACTCTCTTTTTTGGCACCCTAATACGCAGATAAACGCCAGATAAGCTACGCGGATCAAGATTAGGTTTTATGTGAGCTTTATCAAATGTAGCGCTGGATGCTCCATAAACTTGATAAGATCTTTTTCTTTTCATGTTCGTTAGGAATCGAATATTTATGAAGCTATTTGCTACTTGATTATTATTATATTTTTTTTTATATATATTGTACAATGTCTGTTGGGTCAGTTTGTGAAACTGGGTTAGGCACACATTCTTGAAGTTACTTTTTTTTTATTGGATTGTTGCTTCATCAGGGGGAAATGTCATAGGCTGGCTGGCTACAACAACAACAACAGCAACAGTACCTGATATATTTATGAATTTACAATGCCCGAGTTATTCTTCCAATTTCGACAATTTATTACCGAATACTTTGAACGTTTATTTGCTTGATTCGACACTCAAAAGACGGTACTGTCCCCGAACCAAAAGCAAAAGTGTTTATTCCTTCCTCTTCGAATTGTGTGTGTGTGTGTGTGTGTGTGTGTGTGTGTGTGTGTGTATTTGGCTGCAGATAAAACGAAACTGTTGTCTAGATAGAAGAAAAGATAGCCACGAGCAAACCCTGCGTATACGTTATATATACATATATATATGTGACGATTATATGATGGCTAATAAAGTTAAGCACCCTGTAAACGCGGTCATAATCAATCGCCTATAAGGCAATATATTCAAACCCTCAATGATGGATTCATTCCAGCCAGTAAGTTGGTCAATCAGTTAGAGTTCGCACTGTGAGCTAGTGAATATTCGATTTGTTTACGTATAAGATATACAATATATATACTCTATATAAAATATATATACAGTGTGAGATAATTGCGTGGCCTTTTGACAAGATCGTTTCGTATGTTTACTTTGATTCGGACTTACTTGGAACTCGATTGTGTACTCGATTTTCTTATCCCATATAAGTGTATGTATATATATGTATATTTATACTCGATTATTTTATACGAAGGGGCTTTGCTTTATCGACGCTACTGTCACTTCTTGTCATTGGACCATTGTTTACGAGTGTGGGATTTTTTTTCTTCTTTTCTATATTTACAGTGCTCATTACATGACAGTTAATTCAGATATGCGAGAAAACTGATATATGGCATAACACAGTCTTTAAATGGGGCACGTATGTATAACAGGCCTTAGAGCTAACTTAATTTTTAGTATTTAAAGGTTTAATAATTAAAAGCATTTCGCTTTCTCTCTCTCACTAAGGTAAAATATATTTAAGCATAACTGAAAAAAATTGCCACTTTATCATTTGAAGAATATAATTTTAGTTTAAGCATTTTATTGGGGGAAGTTGTAAAGATAACATTTCCATTCATAAAATGTTTATATATATGTATTATATACTAGTATTAGTGATAACTATTTATAATCTAGTCTGGCTAGCAAGCTAGTCAATACATTTTAGATGGAAATTTTAACAATTTTATATTCGAATCGGGGTAATTAATCAAGATTCGCAATAAGCCTTCATATTACATATATCATTTAATTTTAATACAGGGTATTTTTTAGTCTCATACATTCAAAAATTAAAAACCCAGTTACTTAGTATTTTATTATTGTCAATTATAAAACTGTTTACAAAGTGCCCGATGGTTTATAATCAGATACCTCATAAACAGATAGACGTGACTGCTACAGGGTATTATAACTCACACGGAACACTTGCTTGGGGTATAATACACTTATTGTAAAATATGTATAATACACTTATTGTAAAATATACCTTTAATCTATTTTATAGTATATACGCAATAGGGTTTTATTATATATTTTATTCTAAGGCAACTTTTAAATCAGTGGCACTTATTCAGATATATGCTGGGTACGTTTTAGTCAAACTAAGTTGTTTGTTTTTATGGGTTTTCAAGCTATCTATAGAGCTAGTTTCGGTCTTAAAATTTATCTATAAAAATTACGTGAACGTCTAAAAATAATCGCAGGGCAAAGGGACGGTAAAAATTAAATTTTGGTGTCCAAATAAATTGCTTACAGGGTGTCTTGCGGTCGTTCAAGTTTTTAGAGCTTTCTCATAATCGTTAATGTGTTTATTTTCATATTAGAAAATAGATAGTAAATAATCGCCTTTAAAAACAACAATAACGATACAGTTCATAGTACACTTCTATGTGGAAAAAACGTACATACTAGCTAGACAGAGAGAGTGAGACCAAGTTGAAAAGAGAGAGAGAGAGAGAGAGGCAGTGCGAAGGAGAGTGCATGACACATGGACAAACAAGTGCTTGTGTTTTATGAGCTTAGGCTAAAGCGACGTGGCTGTGGACAATGTACAACGTGCTGCCAACTTTTTGTTGTTGTTGCTGCTGCTGCTCCCAATTCTGAATCGTCGACGTCGACGTCGACAGCGCAGCTTCGAGCATTTGTTGATATCATAGAACTTGGGCATAAATCAAGCACAATTTGTTATTGTTTTTTAGAGCTCTCGCCGTGCATCGCTTAATTTTATATGTATTTTATATGTATATATATATCGTTTCACCCGATTAAAAGCAATAGTTTTTTGAGTGTGTGAAGTGGCGCCGCCGGCACACTTAAGCGATCTTTAAAATTGTGGCGATCAATTGACGACGAGCCAGTCCAACGCAAAGTATATGATAAAAGTGTGTGATCAATGAGAAAATGCACAGCAAAAAAAAAAACAAGCAAAGATAATTGTGAAAACCGCTAAAGAAATTATATAAATAATTTACGTGATTTTCTCACGTTAATTAAGAAGACAAAAAATAAAATTTAAAAAAAATAAATCATAAATAAAAAATGACATGAGTCTGTGTTGAGACAGTGTTTAGCTGTGACCTGACCCAGCAAGGGTTACACAAGTGAGTGACATTTCAAAATTCAGACAGGATATGCGCCCAGATTTGAGGTTGCCTCAACTCAGTCAGGGGACAGCTGAAGACAACTTTGAAGATTTGGCAATGCAGCTATCTTCCGGTGCTAATTGCAGTCTGGGTAGATGGGTAGTTAAGGGCGCGTGCCCTTGCCAGATGAAGGGGCGATTGCAGCTTTGGGTATGCGTGGTATTGAGTTACGTGCCACGCCTACTCCAGCAATGCAGCAGCAGCAGCAGCACAGAGACACATCAATTCAGCTGCCCATGTTGCAGCGGGGCACAGCGCATTTGACCTCGTTATAATTATAGTGCCTGCGATGCCGTCAGTAGACTACTTGAATTTGACTTGAGAACTTCGCATTCACTGGATGAGTTCCTCAGCAAATACATATTATTTTTTTTTTTTTTTTTTTTTTTGGGTATTTGTGTGGCAAA
This sequence comes from Drosophila micromelanica, assembly GCA_004143825.1. Lineage (NCBI taxonomy): Eukaryota > Metazoa > Arthropoda > Insecta > Diptera > Drosophilidae > Drosophila > Drosophila micromelanica. The sequence continues at coordinate 92,162 of SCDY01000091.1, read as the reverse complement.
AGGAACGACTTCCGCTTCCTTAACAATAGCAGCAGCAGCCGTCGATGTTGGAGTTGTAGTTGCAGTTGTTGTCCTGGGCATGTCCATAAGACACACACACACAATTGAAATCGTTAGGTCTTACAAGATCAGCAGAGGCTGATATAACCACTGTACAGTACGCTTTGCCTACACTCGGCACCACTCGGCAAACAATAAGCGAGACGACTTTTGATTTCTTCAAGCACCGCAGCGAAACTTTCAAACAAGCATTAAAAAATGAAAAGGGGGCAGCACACAAACAAATCAGCAAAAAGAAAAAAAAAAACCCACACACACACATAACAAATACTAATATGAATACGAATACGTAAGAAGAATACGAATAAGATTGAGCGTACACTTAGAGAAACATGACTTTTACGTATGAATATGGAATTTTACTAAGAGTTTTTTGTTCTTAAAAATTTTAGCATAAATCGGAAAATGTTCTCATTCAAAGTACATTATTTCTCAGATGAAAACATGATATTAATACTTTCACTATAAATAGAAAAAACGTTATTCAAATTGAAGAATTTCGTCCTCTTTTAAAAAGTTTTTATTTATTTCGCTAAGTGTACACGTTGGACTGAAACAACGAGTACTTGCTTGAGTACATTAAAATCGCTCACAAAAGCTGCTGCAACAGCGCGTATTCTTAACATCCATTGTCCTTGTGCAGACAGTTAAAGTCAAAGATCAGCCTTCCAGCTGAGTTAATTATAGACGACAGCTCAAACCGAACCGAGTCCGGGTCGAGAACAGGAGACACATAGAACCCAGTCAGTTGGCGAGCGAGTTCTGAATGGGCCAAGGAAGTCAAGGAAGTGTTCAAGTTCAGGCTGAGGCAGTCGGGGCAAGTGGGCAGCGCCTAAGGATATAAAATCAGCGCAGTTGGAGATTTGGCGCGAAAATATTTAACAGGGAGAGGATAGAGCAGTTAGGCCAAAAAAAAAATTTCAAATATCTGAAGCAGAACAAGATAATTCCTAAGTAAGAAATGAAAAAAAAAATCCACCACACACTAGGAGATATTACCTCGTTTATTTATACTCGTTCACGAAGTCAAAAGAGTACATTGTGTTGATGCAAAAGTAATTTGGTCGTGTTATCTGATAAAAATTGACAAATTTATGAATATGTGTAGGAATCAATTTTTTATAGATTGATTCTACATTCAAAATATATGCATATTTGAAAATATAATTTTTTGCATTTTTTTTGCTAAAAAATCACGTAGTTCCCCCCTTACTCATTTAAAAAAATTTGTTTTTTTAAATTTTAATTTGTAAATTTTTGTTTTTAATCGATTGTATTTGACATAATAATTATCAAAAACCACATTAAGCTTGATTCTGGGGGAGCCAAATTTTTTGACAAAAATCATGCCAAAAAAACTTTTGTTATGTAAATTACTCGGATCCTCAGTTCCCACTCTTTAAACTCACATAACATAGTCAAAAGAGAATGGATTTTCACGATTTATGACATTTTCGTCTTGATTTGTATTATAGATTGACTCTACATTCAAAACATATGTACATTTGAAAATAAATTTTTTTTTTTAAAAAGAGCAGCTAGAACATGATAAAATTCGATTATATTTATTTAAATCACTTAATAAATTATTAATTTGATTATATATGAATATACTTTATCAAACATTTCTTCTACTCTTCTATTGCAACTTTTCCAGATCTTTGTAATATAAAAGGTTGAAAGTCGTTCACTTCTCAAACATTTTGCCCTTAGCTATTTATCCATTATTCTATTTATTACAAATTTATGGCCCTGGCTAGAATCTGCCATGCATTTTCCAAAGTAAAAAAAAAAAGAATATTCCACATATTCGTTGACTTTTGAGGCGTGTTTACTGATGAATTATGTGTCTCTATCTATAAGTATCTATGGCTGAACCCCCGTCAGCCCGATATACCATTCAAATGCAAAGCCATTGACTTGTGCAGCAAACCAAAGCGAAATGCAAATAAAATCCTCACAATTCCGGCAATCCTTTCTATCTGTTTGCTTCACGCCAACCCGTAAAAAAGGTAGGGGAAGGGAAAGAGAAAAGTGTGTGTTAAATTATGTGACAAGGGCGCAATGTTGTTGATTATGTTGTTTTAATTTAACGCTATTAGAACCTCAGAGCCCTTTTTATTTATTTTGTATTTTTTTTTTTTTTGGGGCGCCGGGACGAGCACGAACATGAGGACGACCCTTGCAACCCCTAAAGGCGCCCCGATGTTAATGACATAACCAACTTGGACGTGCGCCTAATTGACTGCTGCTGTTTGACAAACGCAAATAGATACAGATACAGATACAACTACAGATTGAGATACAGATACTGTCAGTTGGGCATATGCATGACAGCTTTTGTTGTATTCATATTTTATCACATTTCTCCCATTGTTGTTGTTGTTGCTGTTGCACAGATATTTATTACGGGGCTTGCCTTGAAGTGGACATAAAAGTTAACCCAATGCAAATAAATAACAAGTACACAAATTTATAACCCCAATACAATAAACGCTTTGCATTTCTTATTGCCTCAGGTTTGTTTTTTATTTGCTTGCTCTGTGGTGGGAAATTATCATACTGATAGATATTTGCCAAAGGGTTTTAATATTTGGGAAATTCAAAAACAGATTTATAGCTGCGCAATTTCTCTAAAAAAATGTATTTTGAGATAAAATTATCAGCAACTTAAAATAAAATAAATAAATTTATGCGGGTTCAGGCAAAAATATAAAAAAAGAAGAAAATACCATACCAATTATCAGCACACATTAATATGAGTTATGGCAAAATAAAAATAATGTGAAGGAATCATAAAGTGCTTTGAGAAATCAGCAACATCGAAGCTTTAATATTTGCCAATAGGCGCCCCCATAAGACTCAGAAAGCCATTAAAATTTGCGATAAGGTGCAGGAAGCACAAAAAATTTATATTTAATATCCAGAAAACTAATGATGTGTTGACATTTCCACATGTGGCATACAGAGGTCAATTTAGCTATTAACTGGCTGAACGATTGTTCATTTCATTATATTAATTACATCCCAGAATAATTACGGGGCATGGAGCTCATCGAATTTAATCGGTTAACAAAGGATACGCTAAAAAATATTCAAATGTAAATTGTTGCTTATATCATTTTTATATTTATAATTTTCAATGATAATGAATATTTAAATATATATATTTTATAAATTTTAATATACTTTTAAAGAAAGGTTTTTGAGTTTTTAGAAATTTATTTTCTTTTATTTTCTGGTCTTCAAAAGCTGATTATAGCGAGTTTTGAAGAACCCCTATAAAATAAATGTTAAATAATAAATGGAAAAATGGAAATTTATACATTTTAGCTTTAAAATAAGGGGGAAAATTTTTATTTTTTTGATTGCAAATCATCATTAAACCCATAACAACAATATTTGTTACTAATCAAAATGTAATTGATCTTATAGGAAGTCTTAAATCAAATTAAAAGCACGCTTAAAATAGATGCTATCTTTAAGTATGTGTTAATTGCTTGGAACAGAATCAGCCCATTGAATCAGCCCTCAAAGAACATCCCCCCAGCACCATTTTCCAATACTGTTTAGCCTTTTCATGTCGGTGTGTGGCACAAACTTTGACGACAGACACAAAATTAAGTTGCAAACAAAACCCAACACCAAAAAAAATCAACCTTGTATGTTCTAAACGCACACACACACACCCAACCCCCCTCACACACACACACACACCTACACCCAATATTTGTTTGCCGCACAAGCCACAAGCAAAAAAGTGGTAGAAAGCAGGCAAAAAGCGCAACAGAAATGTGAGCAAAGTGAAAAGGCCCCCAGGCCAAAAGGCAACGCAGTCGCTTTCAATTATTGCCGTAAGTTTTTTTTTGTGGCCAATACACACACACACACACAGCCATTAGGCTAATGTGCGCTTATTGCGCACGCTTTGGAACAGGAACAGACGCAGGTGGCAGCAAGCAAAACCAACCCCCACACACACACACCTACACACACACACACACGGACAGAGTCAGTGTGGTTGAGGGGAGTTGGGGGTAGCCACAAGCCGAAAAACTTGGCGCTGTCTGACTGAAAAGCTGACTGAGCGGTTGGGAGGGGGCGGGGGGAGACATCTGTTGGATAGTTGGGCGGATTGGCTGGGGCCACAAACCGCAAATAAGATATGTGTGTGCGTGCGAAAGGGACAGCAGGCGCACAGCAGCCAACTGTATCTGTATCTCGCAGTTTGTGTATCTGCGAGCTGTGTATCTGTGGCTCTCTGTCTGCCTGTGTGCAAGTGTATGTGTCCGTCTGTGTGTGTGTGTGTGTGCATAATGAATGCGAAGATGTGCACGCCCTATTATCCTGCGCTGGCTCCTCCCCTCAGCTGCTGCTTCAGCTGTGTGTTGTTGCTGATGCGGCCCACGTTCTTTCTGTCGTGTATCTGTGAGATACATAGTGCGCTGCGCTGCTGCGTCGCAGCTGCTGCTGCATTCTGATAGGAAAGCAGTGTTGGTAAATAAGAGCGCTATATAAACATGCACGTGTGTGTGTGTGTGTGTATTTGTTTGCTATCCTTTTGTGGCCAGGCAGACAACAACAACAACAACAACAATAGGGCGCAGCAGCCTCGGCTCACAATTCGAATCAGAGCGACTTAACCTCATTATGAAGTTGCTGCTGATGATAATCATGCCTGTGCTGCTTACAAAACTGACACAGATTCAAAAACACACACACACACAGAGACGCTTACATTGAGTGTAGCCTGCAGGGTAGTCAGATACAGATACATGCGCTGCGCTCTCTCTCTCTCTCTCTCTCTCTCTCTCTCTCTCTATCTCTTTTGCTAGCTCTCTTTCACTCTCGCATGCTGTGGCTGCCGCTCTCTTTGGTTGCGCTCTCGCATTTGCAACCCCCTGCTGTGGCAGATAGTCAACCGCTCGATCATCATCATTATGTGCGACATCATCATCATCATCATCAGGAGCTCTGCTTATCATCATTTGTGGCATCCTGCGGCGCTGCCACCACCAGCAGCAGCAGCAACAACCAACCAAAGCGACGCCTCTGCCTTTGCCCACTGCCATTTCCATTTCCATTCGCATTTCCATTTCCTTGCCGCAGTCAGTCAGAAAATCTTCACTTAGTCACTTAGTTGGACGCTGCGCGCGCTGTTCGCCGAACGGAATCACAACGTTAACGCTGCCGTTGTCGCTGCCGCTGCGGACGCCGGCGTTGCCGTCGCTGTCGCAGTTGACGCTGATATATATTTTTTTTGCGCGCTGCCAGCGTCACGTATCCGTTCGGTACTCAGTCTTGCGAAGACAACCGGCAGATAAAGACGACACCAAATCAAATAAATACCAAAATATTGAAATAAATAGAAATCGTATTGAATATTACCCATACGCAACGTGGGCCGCGCTGTGAACTTCGAACTTCGTAGCGATGTCGCGTCGCGTGTGGCCGTGTTGCAAATGAATTTGAATTATTTACATTGAATTTGTGATTTGTGATAGTTACAAGCGCCATGTTATTCGAGAGTTATATACCAGGTTGGTTCCAATAACGGTAATCCAGTGTCTATCGTACCTGGACATGCCTTCCCTCCCCCCACAACTTTGTGTTTCGTGTGCGTTTATCAGTTTTTATGGCGAACGCCAAGTTTTGAGTTACCAATTGATGTTGCCACAAATATTTAACAGTAGCTACTTTGAAACAGAGACATTGAGCTATGTGTGTTTATATATATATATATATATATGAAGAAATATAGTGACTATATAGAAAGAACGGATTCAGTTTTCCATTCATTGTGTGACAGTGCAGACGTGTATTTGAGCTTTAAGTCTTCTGTGAGTGGGCTAATTAAAAGTGAACAAAAACAAAACTTGATTGACTATTGCAACTATCTCACAGATACTTTACATAAAGTATCTGGAAAAGCACTGGATCCGACTAATCAACTAAAAATTGGCTTAGAAACTTTATAAAAGAAAAATACAAGCAAAAGTATTATCTTACAAAATAATACAAGATATATTTTATATTCAGTGTCATAGATATAGATACTTTTAATAAGGTATCTCTACTTACATTGCAATAAACATAATTTTAAAGGATGATTTATTCATTTAGTCCATCAAATATGAAACGTACTTTTTATAAATTAACTGAAGAAACAAGAATTACAATTATTTATTCCTATATACATTTTAGATATAATATAGATACTTATTCATGGTATCTCAAGAAAAGAACAGTGGATAAATCATTCCATTCCATTCTCTATATAATGAGTTCTGCGCATTTGTGGTCTTCGATTTCTCATCTTCATTTAATTATAACAAAGGCGAATTCTTTATTTGTTTATCCACTTTATTTGAGGCGTTTTTTAAATACAAACTATTTCTAAGCTTTCAGTAAACTATATATTATTTATATATATACTATTAAATGTTCTTTATTTAAAGATAATCAAGTTTAGCATCAAGTACAAAATTATTCAATTTAATAAAAATTATTGTAGGGAAATAATTGAAGATGAAAAAATTTATAAAAAATGGATTTATTTTAAAGAAAGAACAAAATTGAATGGAAAATAGTTTTGTTAAAAGGATTTATGAAAGTAAAGAATTTTAAGACAATTTGCATTGTGAATTTTCTTAGCGATTGTTTTCAGAGTTATTAAAACATTTTAAAAATAAACAAAATAGTAATTATAATTGGAAAATCTTAAGAATGGTACTTAAACCTAATATCTAATAGCTATATTTAAATTCTTCTGCCTGGTAAAAATATGCAAATCTGCCGAATGCAATTAAAAAAGCAGCTTGCATCTCGAATGAGTCACATTTTGGGCATGTTATCAAAACAAAACGCAGCTTCCAACAGTTTAAAACAAATCCCAAGTGTAATTAACTAAACTAATTAGCAGCGAACCCGAACAGAACCACAAACCGAAAACCGAAAAAAATAAAACACATGTGCCTAAGTGGGAGTGAATAATAAATAGTCATGATAGCAGTGAAGAACCGAAGAACCGAGGAAGATATCCCCTCCTCCCTGCCAAAGAAATAGAAAAAAACTGATACCGAGTAGTCATCGGGCTTATCGCTCGAATGTCAATCTACAATACTACGAAAATATAGCCCATAGGCGATTATAACTGTATAGCCAACTGATCGTGGACATGGGCTGCTAGGCGGCTCTCAAAGCACTTCAAAAAAAAAAAAGAACTATAACAACAACAATTCACTGTTGGGTGTGAAGAAGACGCCGGGACTCGAACCGCAGCTGAAGATGGGTTTGTTTTGGGATCATTTGGGCTTACCTTATGCAAATAGCGTGTGCCCCGCAAGTGCGAAACCTGTCAGCTTGTTGAGGATGTATATATATATATATGTATATATATTGCTCTGGCTATTGGTGGAACACTTGCCATTGTGTGTGTTTATATGGCAGATACTTATCAACTGGCTGTTTCGACAAGAGTTCGTATTACTGTTAGTACCTAATCGTGTTGTCTGTAGGTGTGTGCGAGTGCTGTTGTTGACTGTGTTGACTGGCCGATATCTTTTTTCGGCCTCTCGCTTTCGTTCTCGTTTTCATTTGGCTTCTTATCTTGGCTAGTTGGCCTGTAACTTGGACAGCGCTTGTCATATTTTGTCTAACAGCTCAAATTACGATTTAGTTTCAAGTGTTTAAACAAGGCGGCAGGTAGAGCTACAAGCCCCAGACAACAACAACGACAACAACAACGACAACAACGACAACAACAACAATAACAACAACAACAAATAAATAAATAATCGGTGCGTAATTTGTGCAACTTTCTTGGACAAGTGTTTTCCTTTATGATTATCTGTGTTTGTGTGGGGTTCTCTGCTTAGACAATGTATTTGTTGTAGTTCAGTTTTGGTCGAGTTCACAAGTTCTGCTAAGGGTTGTTCACAACTAGCGGAAGTAGTGGGCGTACAAAATAACAGTATTTTTGTGAGGATTGTGTAGAGCGAGACTCCGAAAGTTATTGAAACTTTTGACTTAAGATGGATTTTCAAATAGAACATTAATAATAAAACATAAAAAAAATAATAAATAAAAATAAAATGCAAAAAATTAGAATATTTGGATAACTACAAAATAATAAAAAAACACCAACAGTTGTATAATGAAAATTAAATTTATTTGAGTTTTTTTTTCGTTAATTTTAATTTTTTTTATTTTTGTGCTTTTTTTTCTTAAATGATTTTTCTCGCAAGAAAGTATTTGTATTTATAGCATTATTTTCATATTTAAAGATTTTATAATAAATTTTAAGCAGTTTTAAATCAGGATTTTTGTTATTATTTTTCTTCTTTTTTCTTACAATTATATAAAAAAGGAGGCTTGCCGTATTACTTGAGTAAAGGAAACATCTATCGTTGAGTTAAATGTCATCTCAAATGTCTAGTCTGGTTCTGAGAAGCGTTCTGAGCTGTTGTTGTGTCTATTTATTTGATAAGCAACAGCTGAACAAGTCACATCTTTCGAAAAAAATAAAAAACAAATACAGAAATAAAAAAAATTCAATATAGCAACTAAATTAAATACACAAATATTTCGAATTGTTTCGCAAGGCATTCCAAAGACATTGTTTGCACAGGCTGCATAGCGACAAACAATTACAAATCGAGTAATTCGATCTGCAGGTGAGCTGGTGAAACACACACTTTACACACAACACACTTTGCAGTGGCACAGTGGGTACTTTAAACAGATAATCGATGACCAAATTGTGCGCTCGAGTGACTGATTGTTTGCGCTCTCTCTCTATCTCTATCTCTGTCTCTTTCTCTCTCACTCTATTTCCATTTCTGACTGACAATGTGAAGTGCATGGCAATTGCAAAATCCAAATGAGATACGCGCCAAAAACATCAAATTAAATAGCGATGACAAGTTCGATATGTGTGTGTGTGTGTGTGTGTGTGTGTGTGTGTGTGTGCTGTCATTGTCCGAGATATGACAGCTCTTTATCTGTAACGATTTCTATTTGTGTCGCTCAGCAATTGATCTTGTTGAGGATTAGAAAAGCACTTGAGCAAAGTCAAACTTTAAGCGCTCATCGGTAATCGGTAATCGTTGATCGTTGATCGTTAATCGATATTTCCGTTTGCTCTTTTTTTTTTGGAACAGGCTCTAACGGCGACGACTACGATCCGAGCGTCGTGCGCCATCATCATCATCATCACCATCATTTGGATCTCAGCTCTGGGACCTCGGCGTTTGGTCCTTTGCCGTCGGCGCATCTAACGGCCAGCCAGGCCAGGGCCGAGGACTCGTTCGCCCGCCATTTGCCGCCCACGATAAGCCCGCCGCCAGTCACGTTGCATCAACAGCAGCAGCAGCAGCAGCAGCCGATGCAGTTGCAGCAACATCAACAGCAACAGCTGCTGCGTTCTCCGCCCGCCTCCACATCTGCCTCGGCCTGCAGCAACGGTTCCGGTTCCGGAGCCGGAGCCGGTTCCGGCGCCAACATGCAGCAACTGCTCAATGACAAGGCCCAAGCGGAACGCATCCTGCTGGAGATGGCGCGCCTGCGCGAACCCGTCTGTGATCTGGATATACGTGATACCGGCGTCTACGCCAAGACACATCTGCCCCGCGGCACCCGCTACGGCCCCTTCCCCATGCGCCTCTGCCAGCAGCCCAGCGATCGCCATTTGGCCTGGGAGGTGAGTTACCAAATACATAAATCCTTTCGAGAATTAAACATGATGCAGAAATATTGAAAACTTGAGCATAATTAATCCAAAATTACTCTCAGCCAAAAATATAAATAATTGATATTTACAACAATTCCCTCTTGAAATTATCCAAGTTAATCAAAAAATGAAAAGAATACATTATATTGTAGATCAGGAAGGATAGTGTTGAATCTATGTCAGAAGATTTTTTAGAAGATTATTTTTATGAAAAAATATATTAGTGCAATTCATGTATCTGTTTATTTTTTTTTTTTTAATTAAATGCATAACTAAAGTTCCTTCTTTATATACTCTAATATAATCAGAGGATCATAAACATAGAAGATATCAATCTAAACAATTTGCATTGTTTTTTCATTTTCCCTTTTATAATTATATAGCAGAATAAAAATAGTGTTGAAAATTTGCTAAATGCTTTACTAAAATTTGTACACAAACATAGTTAAAATCTTTCCGGATTTCCCTTATGACTAATTCTTTCTTTATGAACATTTCTATTAAAGATAATTATTCGCTCTTTGAAATCATAATCAGAATTAAGTTCTTAGAATTTCAATAGCTTATCATTAGACAGGAGTAGATAGTACTATCATACAGACGTAAAAAGTGCTTGAAGTGCAGGTTAAATAAGATTAAAAATTGAATATATTAAATATTACAAAAATATTTAAAATAATATGAATTTATCGATTTTTCTATGCCACCATCTTTATTATTATTTAGTTTCCTCTTGAACAGCACCATTTTTTTTTGTACTCGAGAGCAAAACCACAAATTGAAAAATGTTGCCTGCAATTAGTTGGGCATCTTTTCCCTTGACAATGTTATAGATACACATATCATATAATATCGGTTTAATCCTTTCGCATATGTGCGAATTTTTGGCCTGCAAATCGTCTCCGATTTCCGAACTCCGTTATTTTTTTTTTTGGGAAATTTAATCCTATCAAAGCTGCGCGCGAAATTTTCATGTGAAAATTGCACAAAAATTGCGAACTTTATGTGATTTTTTTTGGGGTATTTTTGCTGGGTAGAAAATCAAACGATTGGAAATAGATTTGATTAGCAGTGGCTGTGAGGTCGAGGTTGCACGTTTGGGTGCGCTCAATTGTCAGTCAAATGTGCCTAATCCTTGGCCAGAGCTAATTTCCTGGTCTCTCTCCCGTCAGGCAATCCACAAAGTGCGCCCTAAATGAGGCTTAAGTTGAGGCTCGGGCCAGATGATTCCAATTAGTTTTGGGACGCGCAAAAGAACCCTTCGATTGATTGTCAGTCAGTCAGTCAGCCGGTCGGTCGATCCGTCGGTCAACTGACACTTTAGCAGCTTCTGGTTGCGGCTGACAGGCAGACAAACTGACAGACAATCCAATCAAATTATCGCGCCTAGTGCTGTTGACAATTGTCGCTGGGATCTACCTGGGCGAGCATCTCAGTTCGCCTGTTTGTCATTCAGGTATTGCAACAATATTATTGTTGTTGTTATTGTTGTTGCTGCTGCTGCTGGTTGTGGCACTCGAGCCAAGCGACAACTGAAAATTGGCAAAGAGACGTTGACAGTCGGCACTGATCCCTTCCCTCGTTTTACAGTTTTTTTTTTTTTTTGCTTGTCCGGATGATCCTCAAATCAAGCGCACTTTTCTCTCGTTCACATTTCCGCTTTTGACAGATACATTGGCCCTACACATATCTGTATCTGTATCTGTAGCTATATCTGCAAATGTATCTGTAGCTGGCAATTTGAAGCCCGTTCTCGTGGTGTGAACCCAACACTTTGAGATTATCTCTGGCGCGTAAATATTTTTCTTGCCCATTGACTATGCCATGTTTTTGAACGTTTTTGTGGCCTCTTTTTCCTTTATGTTTTGTTGTTTTTTTTATATTTTTAATAAAGTTATGAATAGTTATGGGCAACGGTAGCGGGGACATGTTTTGGCTCTTGTCACATGTGCCGGGCTGGTCTCAGGGATTAGCTCACAACAACAACAAAAACAACAACAACAGCAACAACAATCTCGTATAACTGCACAGCCGTCGCAATCTTTGGCAGTTCCTTCGTCTTGTTTTATACTTATCTCTATTGGATATCTTTATGATCTTATCTTTTAGTGGCTGCCTCGTATTGCAGTTTCCGCTCCAATGATGAGATTCCATGTCAGCTAATGCTAATCTCTGGGCTCTGCTTTGCTGGCGTCTTGTCCCTGAGATTAGCTAATCATGTTTGTAGTTGCTTCAAAGGGAGCCGCTTTTCTATGCAGGATATGAACGATAATAATTCAACAATAACATAAATATTAAAATATAGAATAAAATGTTGTCCCTAAAATATATTTAGTTTCTACTATATATATTTCAAATGTTTAGACTGAAAATCTGTTCACACATTTTATATCCTTATTGATTACTTTCCACCAAAGCTAAATTAATGAATACTTTTTTAAATTATAATTTTGTATAACATAAATTTCAGAAGATAGATGTATTTTTCTGTATTTTTTTAAATCAAAGGTCTTCATTTTTTTTGTATTATCGCGTTTTATTTTTGTTATTTTTTTTTCTCTAAGCAACTGTCAAATTAAAAGCATTAAAATAGGTTAACAAACATATGTGAGGTATTTTCTCGTTAATTATATTTAAATATATTTATAAACTTCCCATCAGTTGCAACTTCAGTCGCTCCATATTTCACATATGGCTAACACACTTGACCACAAATAGTCGTAAGCTAACTTTCACACACACACACACACAAATGAACGTACAGCTGCTGCACTCATGTGTAAACCGCAACTTGAATTTTATATTATAAAATATGCTTGCACTTAACTTTTTACTCTAATATGTGTGTGTGTGTGTGTGCTCTAAAGTTGATTTCATATAATTCGTTGCATAAGCCACGGCGCGAGCACTTGAAGCGTTGTTAACTTAATTTTTGGAGCGTGCACAAACATATGCTCTCACACACACACATACACACTCATACGGCACTCTCACGCTCTCAAAGCTCTACTCAGCATACTTTCTACTGCTGCGCTGCCCAAACTCTGCAGACTCTCCCACTCAACAGCACACACACACACACACACGCACACATACACACGTATGCAGACGTTCGCCGCTTAATAAAGAGTGAATGAAAAAAAATTGAGTTAAGCGTCGTTTTTCCATTTGACTTGAGAGACAAGAGCTTGACGACGGCTGGCGCTGACTGCGACGGCGTAACTGTAAATGCAAAGTCATTTGGTTGTTGTTTTTGCTACTGCTGCTGCTGCTGCTGGCGTCGCAGCGTCTTCGGCTGCCAAACCGCAGTCAGCGATTTGTATAAATTATGCGTTTTTAGCTGCGCTTTATTTGCTGTTGTTCTTGTTTTTGTTGTTGTTGTTGTGCTTTCTGTGGCGCCGCTGTTTTTATTTTGCACACAAAAACTGTCGGCGGCTCTGTTGTTTGTTTGTTTTTGTTATTTTTGTTGTCGCTGCGTTTTTTTTTTCTTCTTGACCTTGACAGCAGCAGACGCTGGCAATCAGTCGGCGGAGGCGCCGCGCGGTGACGTCTTGCTGTGTTTAGAAGCCTATTAAGCTTTTTTTTTGTTAAATGGTTTAATTGGGTGAAGCACTTAACAGCTACTTGAGGTAACAGTCAACTATTAGTTGAGAGTACAGTGGGTATTCGATAGTTGGTTCTTGCTTTCTTAATGCTTTGAATGCGTATTTGTATGGTAAAAATACAAAATATAACTTTCTTGTATATTTATATTTTATTTTGCCAAGTTTCGTTTTGTTTTTGGACAAATAATAATTCAATATTATTAAATATTAATAACATTTTAACCTTTGCTCTAGAAAATACCTTTACCCTAATTTACTTACCCTTCTCCTCATTTTAACGACAAAAAACTACTTTTTACCACAATTCTACTACCTTTTGCGCTGTCATATGCCAGTCGTTGTCACTGCTAGCGGTTGTTGTCTCGGCTAAGCAGCGCTCTATATTACAGTTAGTACAGTTATGTGCCTTGCAGACGACAGATGGCGCCAGCAGTTGCTTAGCCCAAATCGAGTAAAATATTTAAAAAATTAAACAAATTTCTTTTAATTACGATTTTAATGAAGTTAAATATTTTTGTATATTTTAAGGTAATTGCGGGTCCGCTATTTCACGGCTGGCTGGAGCCCTCGGCTGATGTGGCCACATGGCTGAAAAAAATACGCACCGCGCCGAGCGACGAAATCGAAGAGGCTAATTTAAGGAATTTCATAATCGCCGGTTATGTGAGTACCCCTAACGAATTGTTGACAATTAGGGACAATTTTTTAATGTGCTTTGGTTGGTTTTTCTTTTTTTTGTTGTTTTTTAGTTATGGTACGAGACGAAATGCGACGTAAATGCTGGCGCTGAAATTGTCGTCGATCCGCGCTCGCCGACGCCGTACGATATTAGCGATAGTTTCATGAACGGCAGCGCTGCGGGCGCGGCGGCGGCGGCCACGGCGATGGCAGCGGCGGCCAACGTCCACAGCAGCAGCAGCAGCAGCAAAAGCAATTGCAACAGCAGCAGCAACAACAACAACAACAATAACAACAGCGGCAGCGGCAGCTTATTGCCCGGCGATGATCGCAGCGATCGTGATAACGGTGAGTGTTCCTGAATTATATACACATATATATATATATATATATATATTGTATGGTGGGCTTATATGCTGGCTGTGTTTTAGTACAGCTGGCAATCAAATTAACGCCAGGAGCCGCCAACAGCGGCCTCAAATGCGCGTGTCAAAGCCGCTGGCACGAGCCCCTGACAACATGATATTATCAACAGCAGCAACAACAGCAACAACAACAGCATCCCTATCGTATCCCTGACCAGCTAAAGTGCCGCTTATGAGGGCTGCTGCTGCTGTGATACTCTGTTCTCTGTATTCTCACCCTTGCCTCCCCTGTTTGGCGGCTGCGCATGCGTCCGTTCGCACCGTCTCACCCCCTCCCCTGTCTGTCCGTCCGTGCATGCAATCTGCGGCAACCGCACATGTTTTCATTTGTTATTAAAATGTTTGATAATTTCATTAGAGATCCATCAAAGCGGGCTGGAAATGAGCCCGAATATTGTTTGGGCACACGCTTAATTTAAGCCTAATCCAATGGCTGTTTGCCACCCCAGAACAGATCGCTAACCGGGTTTAATACACTGAGCGAAACCAAAAACATAAATAATAATTACAAAAAAATTCATAATTTTAAAGATTAAAGAATAAACTCCTACATTTTTAAACAATTTTAAAGAACATTTTTTTAAAAGCGATATACTGTATATTTTAATATCTTATATTTTCAATATCGAAATTTTATAGCTGCCGTTTTTTTTTTAATTCAAAATATTTTAATTAAAGTCTCACACACATTTTTTTTAATTTGAGATAAGTTACAAATTTTTTTAGAAGTTCTTTTATTTTTCAATATATATTTATCAATATATAATTATCATACAATAAATTATCATATATAAAATGTTCAATATTTTGCAAAACGTGAATATTCTCGAGTTGTCACTTTAAAAACTTCGTGCACCCCTTTTTCGCTCAGTGTAGCTAATATTGTATTATGCCATTCCGTGTTTGCCTATAAACATGTGGGATTTACGCACGTCTCATTTGACAATTTCCATTGCAGCCTTGTTTTTGGCTTTTCAACTTTTATGTTTATCACGCGTCAAAATCGGTTGCACCGACAAAAATAATTTAAGCCCAGCTTAAAATTTGAATATGTAATGGATATTAGCATATGTTCGCAGGCGCGACAGGATTATCTGGCCAATCCTGTGCATTGCTTTCCAATTAAAGTTTTTCCCAGCGCGCGAAAAGAATTGAAATAAATACGCACACCTGTGAAAAAGAACGCTGCTGGTTATTTTTTTCCTGACTTTTTAACGTATTTTTTGAGTCGGCTCAAAGTCACGGCCTGTTGGCCACACGAGCTGAGCCCGGACAGGGCTCGAACAAGGCTCGGACAAGACGCAGGTCCTTGAGGGTGTTCCACGTACCAGATGAGAATAAGCAGGAACAGGGGGTAGCTAAGGCGCAAGTATGTGGTTGAAATTGTAGAACAAATTTAAATGCAAAGCAACGCTGGGTTGGGGGGAGAAGGGTGCGATACCTTAGGTTGACCGTTACATTTCCCGAAACCGAAGAATTTTTAATTTGAATAAACTAGGGGCAAAAGTGAATGGTCAAGGAACTTGTAAAATGAACAACATTAAAAATTAAAATTCTTTGAAAAAATATACAATTTATAATTATTATTTTTTTTTCTTTTTGACTAAAAAATATTATGTTTAATTATAAAAATTAGATTGATTATAAATTAAAATTTTTTAAAAAAATATACGATTTTTTCATTGTTTTTGACTAGAAAAACATAATAAATATTTTAAAGGAAAATTAAAAAAAATTGATTGATTTGTAAAATATATTGTATATGTATATATTATGATTTAGAGGTTAATGTTTTAAAAAATAGATATTTTATGCAGGAAACTTTAAAAGAAAAATCGAAGTATCTTTTTGACAAAAGTCAAAAATAGAATAGATTATTTTAAACTTCTAGCAATGCTCCTTGTAATAATACAATTAGTAGGGGTATGCCAGCATTAAAATAAACAGATAAAAAGACAGCTAAAAATAAATATTATTATAAAACCAAATACAAATTAAATATAATACAAATTTGGTTAGCTCTGGTATGTTGTTGATCAGCAACTGTGAAATGACAAAAAGCACAGACAAATATTATAGAAAAAGAAGAAAAAAATAAGTAATAAGAAAAATAGAGTCTAAGGCTAAACCACTTTTGAGATGCCTTTCGTCTTAGCGCGCGGTGCGACTTCAATCGACCAATCAAAGATTAACAATTGAATGCGGTGCTCGATGGATTCGATTGCTGCGAGTGCCAGTTTGATCAGGGAGCACACGCCAAGAGCAAGACCAAGCCCAAAACTTAACTAACTACACAACACACACCAACACACACACACCAACACACACACACCAACACACACACACACACTGTGACATTGTCGCCAACAAAGCTGATAGATGATTAATGAGCTGGCATGTTTTATTCGGCGTTACCAAACTACCTAAACGAAAACTGAGCTGAGACACCGTAAATCGAAAACCGAAATAAACCAAAAACTGAAAACTGAAAACTTGGCTTCTTCAGCTAAATGATCATCGTGTGTCAATTTGGGCATCATTAGGAGTCTTTTTGTTGTTGTTTTCGATAGAGACCCAGCCGAACCCTTTTTTTATATATGTATATATTTTTTTCTCTCTCGGCTTTTTTCTTGTTGTTTTTTTGGCTGGCTGCCAAATCGATTAGCAGGCGGATCTAACTTTGATTTTGCCACAGTAGTTGTAAGGTGTAAATAATTCAATCAATCATTTGTCAACAGTTTTTGGCTTCCGTTCGATTCGAGCGCACAACGTATCGATTCAGGGTCAGGCACATGATGTAGACATGACTCCCCTTCTCTCCTCGACCCCTCCCCCCTATCTGGCATCCTGATTGCAGCGACTACTTCTTAAAAACCCGCCTCCATTCAATTGTCAGCCGGTCGAGCGGCGTGGAGTAAATCAATCTGCCAGGTGGATATCGACAGCTGCGATGGGTGAAAGGCGTGAAAGGATTGAGCTGCATGTGCAGCACATGCTGGAGTAGAGGAGGTGAGGTGGAAAGGGGGCAGCCAGAGACACGAGAGAGCGCTGAGTCTAGCATTTGATAGATTAGCACAGAATTAAAGGCAGGGTATCGCAATTGCTGTTTAATTGAATACTCAAAAAGTACTGATCACTTTAAAATCGAAATAACTCAATTACGTTAGGCATAAAGTTCGATTATAGCCGGATTATGGTAACTTTAAATTAAAAGGGTTTTTATATTTATAAACAAAATTTAATCAATAATACGAGAAATAGCTGTTCGAATTAGCCTGAGTCAAAAGAAACATTTTATTATAGGTATTTTTACAGAAATATGTGACTAAATTTTTAAAGTTTAGTTAGATTCATCAAGAGATTTAAAAAAAACTAAAAGCTTAAAAGACAAAAATACTCAAAAAATCTGAAATTTTTAATTATGTCAGAAACACACAAAAAATGTTATTCATAAATGAATCATAATGAATATAATTAGGACATTTTTACTGAGGTAATTAGGTGCCAATTTGACTTTTACCATCAACATTTTATTTTTAATAAATAACAAAAACACAAAAAAAAAACAAAAATTCAATCAAATTAGAATAAATAGGAGCATAAACTTCTGATATTTTTAATTATTTTTGACAATTTTTTAATTTTTTCGAAATTTTCCTGATGTTCCTTAAAATATTGTTTATAAATGAATGAATTTTTACTGATATAAATAGGTCAGAGACTGACATTTTGCAATAGTATTTAAATTAAATTTCTTCTTCAATAATCGGTTTTTCGTAATTTTCCTGATGTTACTTAAAGTGTATTTAGTCGGTTCCCATACTCCTTCTCCCTGTGCAGCCCATCCCACCCAGCGCTGCCTTTGAGTTTTCTCAGGCCTGGTCTTATCAGGGGGCCAGCTGACGTTGCGCCTGCTTAGGAAAATGTCCGCCCGCTGTCCCACGCTGGCCAACTTAAATTGACCATAAGGCGGCACTGAAGCAAGTTTACGTGGGAATCCTTGACTCGGGACCCGGGACCTCTTTGAGCATATTGCACACGCTGCAAATTAACTTTTGACCCGATACATAGACGCGACCCGCAATTATGCAGTTGCGCGAGAGGCATACATATTCATCAAGTCACCCCTAGTCTGTGGCAGGGGGGGAGGGTGAGCTTGGGCAGGGGTGTGTGTGTGTGTGTGTGCGCTGCCTTGAGAGGCAACACCTGTGCCCAGTTCATGCAGTTGTTGTCGGTAGGTAAGGTGCTATATGACTTTTGAGAGCGAAATCAGTCCAACGGAACCGAAGCTAACCGCTACCCAAGCGAGTCCTGCCCCCTCTACACCTCCCCTCTCGCACCCTCGCATGGATGTGTTTGCATGCATAATCTTTTGGTCATTGTCATCCCTTAGGCTGCATTCTTGGCCCGAGAAGAGGGCCAAGAGGGCAGACATTGTTGCCACTGTTGCTCACCTGTGTGTGTTAAACGTCAACCTGGTGGTTGTCCAAGTTCACGACGCAACTCTTCCAACTCCCTTTTGATAGTCATTTCCCCTCGGAATTGTCATTGGACTTGAGTTGTTGTCCAGTATGTGTGTGTGTGTGTGTGTGAGTGTGTGTGTGGGCAGGGGGTGCTTTACTTTCATTTTGGTAACAATTATCTATTCAACGTCAAGCTGTTGTATATACCCTATATGAGCTATATGAGTGCACACGATTTGGTCGCTGCTACCAATTTTGTGTTAAGTGTTTGCGTGTCTGTCCCTCTCTGTGTGTGTGCGTGTGTGTGTTGGTCATATGTCAGTGCGTCCTGGCTGTAGTCCTTCCGCAGATTGTTAGCAAGCAAATAAAACATTAGCTCGGCGGCAAAATGCGCCCAGTGCGACACACTTGTTCCTCAAACGCGAAACCGACAAGTTGTGTCAAGTGCTACCTAAATTGTTAACCCATATTAATACCACAAAAAAAAATATCATCCGAAACTTGTGCAGTCCAGTGTTTACATATTGTGAAGAAGTCCCAACTAAAGTGTGAGTGCTGTGAATCTCTAGAAAAACTGAAACTGAAAATTTTACAAAAATCAAAATTAGAAAATTTCATTAACAAAAATAATTGGTTTTTTTAAAGAATTTTTAAAAAAATTGAAATTTGTTATTTTTAGAAGGATTGTTAAAATACATTTTATAAATATACCCATAAAAAAATTGTTAACAATTAATAATAAAATCAAACAACTTTAGTATACAAAGAAAAAATTATTGAAAGGATAAGAGAATGATAAAAAATATCAATTAAAATTGATTATTCCATATGTGTACAAAGTTGTCATATCTTAAATAATGCCTAAAACTCTGTTCATATCTAAATTATTTTTAAATCTATTTAAACTGTTTTTAACAATTCCTTAAATAATTTACACATTCGTATTTCAATTTTTCAGGCTTTTATAGCGGCGACGAATTTTCCAAAGAGAAGAAAAACTCATCGCTGACGGAAAACGATTTCACAGACGACGAAAACGGTTTCGATATACGTTGTGAGGTCTGTGATAATGTATATACGGACTTAGAACGGTAAGCAGCCTAATCTTTATAATTATTACATAACGTTCATCGAATCGAACTCGAAACGCACAGTTTTTTTTTTTATTGAGTTCATTTTTGGGGCGCCGCCGGAGAATGTCCGTAAATTGCTTTGGCATTTAAAAAACTTCGCCACCAGCGACAATAATCTAAATCAAATTTTATTTTAGCCGAAGCCAAAAAAAAATGAACAAAAAAATAGCTATAAATGTTAAAACTGAAACAAGCTGCCAATTAGCTTCCAACTTACCCATAGAATTATGGGTAAGGCGCATTGACTGCAAAAAATAAAAATAAAAACCCCAGCAGCTAAATCAAAAAAAGAAAAAATAAATAAAAGCTATTCCCAATTGCTGTTAAACGATCAAACCGCATGTCGGCGATCTTAATTAAAAGTCGATAGCGATAATACCTATTTAGTATGGCCAATAAAATCGACAGTAAAGCAACCTCAGCGCGTTGCCAACAGCCGAAGGTGAGAGTCGCCAACGAACATGTATCCAAATGTTTTCAGATTTATTTATTTATTTTGTATTTTTATTTTAAACATTTGTGAGCTTGCAATTGGAAGGCGTCTTTTTTATGTGTTGAGTGCAGCAATATTTTAAAGATGCTGCCGTTTTGACCTAAATAAATGCAAACTAAATATTAAGATAAATCACTTAACATATTTGTAAATTTTGAAAATTTTTGATATTGCTTATACTTTTTATAATCAATAATTTTTTAATTTTTTTTAAAGCATATTTTCTTATGCTAGTTTATTTACTCAAGAAAATAATTTTAAAAGTTATATAATTAACAAGTCTGCTCATTAAAAAAACTCGTGGGTTTTTATGCTAGTTTATTTAAATAATAAATAATTTGAGACATTACATGGCATTTAGAAAAAAACTCATGGATTCACAATCAGCAATCATTTAAGAAATTTACATATCTATATTTTTTGTAAATTATTTCAATTATTACTTCCATCAAATTTTACAACTTGTGTCTAAAGAGACCTTAAAGTAACTTGAATTACATTTAATGCAAAACTTTTGTATACTATTTACAAATGTTTTGCATTTTAAATATTAAAACAACATGAAAATTACATTTCTCGCTCCTCTATTGTTTTTTGTTTTATTTTTTATGTTCAAGTGTTAAGTGCGCTTTGATTTCATTTCATTTTTTTTTGCTGCCTTTGTACAGAAAGTGGGTGGCCGGCACAGTAACACTTATCACTGTGTGTGTGTGCGTGTGTGTGTGATTTATTGAATTTTAGATGAGCAGCACTCGCAGTGAAAGGAGAAGCTCTGCCTAGTTCATTTCCCCTCTCTCTGACTGTCTGTCTGCGTGTCTCTTAGTCCGTCAGGCTTTGCAATTTATCTGATGTTGAACATGCATAGTTTATTGTTGTTGTTGTTGTTGTTGTTGTTGTAAGCAAACAAACGCCCACACTTCAAACGCACAAGAGGATTGGGGATTGAGGATTGAGTGGAGCACTGGCCCAGTATTTTTGGTGCCGTCAACTCTTCCATGTCGATGACAAAAATCACAACAACAACAACAAAATAGAATGCTAAAAATGTGTCCGCCTTTTGTCGACGGTTGCTCCTCCCACGCGCTGCCCCGATAAGCATCGGCACTCAGTGCTGCTCCACAATCAAGGACACCCAGAGGCACGCCAAGTGAACTCCTGTGGAGCGCGCTCATTGGCCGCAGCTGTTGTAGGACGCGATCGCTTATCAGCTGCCGCATATTAAATATTGAACATCATTTGACTAATTGACGCCACCGGCAAAAGGGCGCTCTCAGGCAGGCGGAAGGGAGGGAGGGGTGTGTGCAGGTGTGTGGGGGGCGTTGTCCGTTGGACAACAAACAAAGTAGCCCCTGAGCTGGGGAGGGGAGGGGCGTGTGAATTGACGCACATGACTCTGATTGAAGCTGACGATTGCCGCCAGCTTTTGTCCCAACTGCCACAAATGCTAATTTCATTTGCTGATGACAGCGACAACGATAAGAAAAACACACACACAAATAAATAAAAGAAAAAAAAAGAAAAAACTTCAATAAATAATATATCACTTTATTGCAGCCTGGATGATCATCTGGTGGGCGCGCATCATTTCAAGCGCGGAGAATTCGCCTGCGAGCTTTGTGCCCAACGCTTCTGTCATCGTCCTTTGCTGATCAAACACGGCGCGATCGCCCATAACAATATAAGGAAATATTCCTGCGAGAACTGTTCCAAGGTAAGTCGAAACAGTGGGAAAAATTCTAATAACTTAGTTGGAAAGGGAAAGAAATTATGTGTGAATTGAGTGTAATGAAATGGAAAATAAACAAAAAGAATCTAAGAAAAAGAAGAAAAATAATAATACATTTAGTTTGTAGCTTAAATTAAATTAAATTAAATTGATTGATCTTACTATGTAAAGGTATAAAAAGAAATAGACGAAGGAAGATGGATGGATTTAGAGCGAATAAGATATAATTCAAAGTAGTTGAGAGAGAGAGACAGAGAGAGAGAGAGAAAAGAGATTATTATATGGGTAAGGATAGACTAAAACTGTTGGGAATTTGCAGTATTTCTTTATGCGTAACATATACAAATATATCTAAAAAGAGTAAATATATTAAATTAGATATCTGGTTAAAATCCAATAAGGAATTTAGAGTATGTCAGCTAACCACAAAATATTCGTAGAGATACCGATGTGACAAACAATCAAAGCTGGGTTTCTTTTACAAGAAGTCCGCCTGTGTTTGGGGCCCTTTTGCCAACTGTGGGGTCATTAATTATCGTATCTGGTCTGTGGCATGTGGTACACAGCTAAATACTTTTGATTTCAAGCAGATCAATAGCCGCGGGCACCGAACAAAAACCACTTTTGGATACTTGTCTTTTGCCCAATGCCACCTGAAGCCCCCCTCAAGTCCCCCTCCAACCCCTTTTAACCGCTTGCCGCACGCGCTGGCTTAAGACGAAATCAGGGCGTGTACTCATCCAAAACACTTAAGCGGCAATGATGAAACTTTGTTGTTGTACATCTTCGCGTTGCATTTGAATGCCAATGTAAAATTAAAGGGCCCGAGCGAGGAGCTTTTGAGGTCTAGCCCAGCCATCATTCGTCTGTCGATCTGTCGATCTGTCCAGCTATCCGTCTATCCGTCTCGATGCGATTCGGAGCGATTCGTTTCGTGGCACTTCGTCATTGTCATCGACAGCGAGTTCGACATCTCCGCCTGGCGGAGAGATGTTTTAATGGCATGTTGATTACAATCTTGTGGTCGTCAGGCCCGGCTACCAGTTCGAGCTTTTTCTTTTCGAATTTCCCTTTTTGTGTGTTTTCATTTGATTTCCAAACGGTATTCCAATCGCGTTGCATTACAGTTAGTTTACTTAGCGCGGGCTGTAATTGTTTCGGTGGCATGTAAGTAGCACGCATTGTGGCACAGTTGAAAGCAGACGGGGGACCCTTTTTCCCCCCTTAACCGAACCCAAACCAACCCGACAGCGACATAAACGGGAGCCACTGGGGCTAAACAAATGATGATCGATCTTGTGGGGCAGCCACACTAACAGCTAACAGCTAACGGCTAACGGCTAACAGCTAACGGCCAGTGCTACATAAAAGGCCAATACTTTCGCTGGGCTTCAGGTTCAGCATTGACAGGGCAAGAAAAATACATAAAAAAAAGACTGTAGGTCTATGCAGCTGTCAGCTTTGTTTGTTTTAAGCAGGCGGCTTAAAGCGTTACAAAAGGGATTTGCCACGGATCTACCATGTTTTCCATTTGCGCTCAACTGCACTTCACTTATCCAAGGCAACCGGGTAGCTGTCGGAGCCGATATGGAGTGCAAATAGGTACTATAAACGTAGCGGAGCTTTGACTCTTTTTAAGTAGCCAACAGACATTTAGATACTTTAATAGACTCCTTAGCTTGGCTAACGACTTTGTCGGATCCGCTTCGCAATACCAATTTATAACTGGGTTAATGGATGTGAAAAATCGGAGATAGGAAGTCGTTTAGGAATATAATTGACAAAGGTTAGCTATGCCTTTAAATTCAAAATTTCGAAGTGACAAACTTGTGAGAGCTTAATGTCTAATATATTATTAGAATAAAAGTAGTTTACCTTAGTGATAGCAAACAATCCTTGTAAAATATCGCAAAAATGGATTAAAAAATAATTTGAGTGTAGTCGTTAACTTTTTAGAATAGGTTGAACACACAATTCATGCATTTTATAAAGAATTTGTCTCTTGATAGGATTTTTATTTACTAAATAGAATTTCTCTGTGCGCTTCTTCATCATAAATAAGCGTACCTAGGATCTGTCACGAGCTGTAAGGAGTTTCCATTGCTCTTGCGCTTAATTAGTATTTTACTTTGTGAAATAGATTTCTTGGCTTGCCAGCTGGGCTGTCTTGGAGTTGGCTGGAGCTGGGGCTTTAACCAGTTTGCACTTCTGCCTGCACCAGATCTTCAGATCTTCGGTTGCATTGCCCTACTCCAGACGCCTTTGGCTGACCCCACGTACGGGCCTAACGCCACACAGGCAACAGCTAGAAAAAAAAAAAAAAACTGGCTCACATCCCAGACAATCGCATTCCAGGGGCCAACCTTTGCAAGATCTGAAAGAGCTCGTCTTGCCGTCGCCTTTGCTGCCTGCATGCCACAACACCTACACCAAATCCCAAGTTTCAGCTTCAGCTTCAAGTTGTTGTTGTTGTAACACCATCATCGTCGTTGTTGTTGCTGTCGTCTTTTGTGGCGTTTTTCGCCTTTTTGGAGAGTAGTTGAATCTAATCCATTTGATGTAGTTATAGCACGAGCTATTCTTGTGTGTGTCGCCGGGCTCCGAGTCTCTCCATAGACAAAGAGACACAAAACAAAAAAAAAATATGAGAGAGAAAAAAAAACTCGACTCGATCATCGTTTGATATGAATTCGTAGCGCATTATGACAGCATGATTAGGCATAACAGTTTCGTAAAAGGCAGCGCGGGTGGAGGCTCCATCGAAATCAAGTTTGAAGTGGGTACTGAAACTGGTACCTGGCCAGACCTGGCCACACTTTGGCTTTGGCTTTGGCTTTAACTCTGGCTTTGGCTTTTGCCGTGTTTGCCTGCTCCAAAATGAATGGCTCGATCTGTCATTGCGTTACCTCCCCTCCTCCACCCAAAAAAAAACTAAAAAAAATACCAGAGCTTTAACGTCGGATTTAACTAGGGTTGCATAGTTGTACAGTCACGACAATTGGATGGGTTTATTATTAAAGGTGACTGACTGAAAATTCTATTGTTCTAAAGCTCACTAAATAATTTGTGTAGATATTTAACACCAATATATATTTTATGTGAACTAAGCTTTAAGGGTTTAGCTTAGCAGGGTTGAAAATGTTAATGACAGCAGCGGGGTGGCTAGAAACTCGTTTTTTATAACTATAACTTGATTAATTTTTAAGGTAGGATCTCAAATTGGGTTTCAACTAAGTTAAAATTGAACACAGTTTATATGAACCAAATTTCAGCTGTATATTTAATTAGGGTTCCATTTAGTAGTCACAGCAATGGTGTATTTTTTTTTTTAATAAAAAGTTGTTTTTGTTCTATAAAATAAATCTATATTATCTATAAAATGTGATTTAATTTTTGTTACCTCCATTTATTTTTTTAATGGTCAGTCACTGTTTGGCAGCAGTCACAGTTTTTTTTTTTGTGGAGCATAGCTATCTTGGGTAAATGTTTTTTTTTTGCTTTTGGCCAGTTGCCAGCTTGAGGAGGGGCAGGGCGTCGAGCGGGGCTGGGGGATGGTCAGGCTTATGACAATTGTAGCAATTGATGTTAATAATTGACGAAGGTGTTGCTGCCGTTGGTAGTGGGTGGAGTTGTTGTTGTTGTTGCTGCTGTTACCTTTGCGTAATCTGAGAGAGGGCATTGTCTAGGCGCTCGCACAGATCCGTTTAGGGGCCACAGCAGCGGATGATTGATTAATTTCAGTTTCATTTCGCTGTGGCAGCTGTGGAAGCAGAGCAGGCTGCTCTCTCGCACTCTCGCATTTGATTTTGAATATTCAATTGAATGCTCAATTGTGTGTCTTGTTTTGTTTATTTGCAGGTATTCTGTGACCCATCGAATTTACAGCGGCATATTCGCGCCTATCACGTCGGCGCTCGCAGTCACCCGTGTCCGGAGTGCGGTAAAACATTCGCCACCTCGTCCGGATTGAAGCAGCACCAGCACATCCACTCCTCGGTGAAGCCGTTCGCCTGCGAGGTCTGCTTCAAGGCGTACACCCAGTTCTCCAATCTGTGCCGCCACAAGCGGATGCACGCCGACTGCCGCATGCAGATCAAGTGCAAGAAGTGCAACACCAGCTTCAGCACGGTCACCTCGCTCTCCAAGCACAAGAAGTTCTGCGACAGTTCCGACAGCTTTCGCGGCCGTCTCCAGGATCTGCATCCGCATCAGCGCGAACAGCATCAGCATCAGCATCAGCAGCAGTCGCAGCAGCAGTCGCAGCACGGTCCGCCGCCGCATCCGCCGCCACTTTTGTTGCCGCCGGGCGCTCATCAGCGTTTAGCCGCCGCCGCCGCCGTTGCCGCCAGCAGCGAGGCGGGCAGCTCTGCGATGGCCACGCCCCCCAATCACCTGTTCATGATGCGGTCGACGCCCTCGTTCTTTGCCGGCTTCCCGCACTACGGCCTGCCCAACTTCTTTGCGCCCGGCCTCCAGCAGGCGGCCAATTTCCAGCTGCCGCACATGTTCCCCAATTCGCCGCAGCTCCTGGGCGACATGGGTCGCGGCCTGGCGCCGCTCGTCTCCCCGAACGCCGCCTTCCAGCAGCAGCTGATGAGCCTCAAGGCGGAGTCGCCCCATCTCAAACGCGAGCCCAGCCCGCCGGAGCGCAAGCCCATCAAGTCGGAGCTGGACGAAGAGGAGTCCAATGGGTCGATGGGCTACGAAGACCTCAAGCCGAAGCTGGAGTCCAACAAGCTCAAGCCGGACTCCGGCAAGGTGAAGCACGAGGCCAGCTGCTCACAACCGGCCGAGGATGATAATGACAATGATAACGATAGGGTAGGTCCTCCAGATATAGTCTATAAAATAATTTAGCTATAACTAAAATCCAGTGATATATAGGATAAGGATTGCAAAAGTAACTTTCATTGGAATTTCTTTTTATACACAATATCCGTCCGTCCGAAATTGGTTGCTGCATTTGTATTTTACATATTTGAGCTAAGCTTATTCATAAAATTTTTCAGACAGTCTTTTAATTAATATACTCTATAAAATGCAGAAATATTTTTTTGATAAATATCTTGGCAGCGAAAATCAAAATTTTTAACTAACTTATGTTTTATTTTTTTTTACAGAAATCCATAGATATAGTCAGCACGCCGCCGCCAGCGGACACCGAGCTGGACACGGATCAGGACAAGGGCGGCGTTGAGCTGCCGCTGGACTTGTCGATCAGTCGCAAGCGCAGCAGTCCGACGCCCGCCCCGCTCTCCATAGCGCTATCCAGTCGCACCTCGACCCCCGAACTGGACGAGGAGGAGCGGCCGCCGCCGGCCAAGCTGCCGAAGCACCACAGCTCCGGCGAATCGTCCAACTCGCGGCAGTCGACGCCCATCGCCAGCGTCAGCGCCTCGCCGGGACTGACGCCCTCCCCCTCGCCGCCCATCAGCACCGGCGGCGAGCTGAGCAGCATGTCCGAGAGCGCTGCTGCCGCGGCGGCAACCGCTGCAGCGGCGGCGGCAGCGGCCGCAACGGCGATGGCCTGTCCGCGGCCGCAGCTGCATCCGCAGCAGCTGCTGGAGGAGCTGTACCGGACGCGTTTTGCACAGCCACCGTTTCATTTTTTAGGCCAAATGGGCGGACGGCCAGGTTTTGAGTCACACAAATCGCCAGCTGCGTGCGCCCAGGCGCCCATCAGCAGCTCGCGTCATCTGCCGTTTCCGCCCGAGCACAATTTCCGCGAGGCGCTCCGCGCTGCCGGCCTCGCCTCCGCCCGGCCGCTAGTCGCCAGCCACGGTCATGGTCACGGCCATGGCCATGGTCAGGGTCATGGCCATGCCAGTGGCAAGCTGAAGGATCGGTACACCTGCAAGTTCTGCGGCAAGGTGTTCCCGCGGTCCGCCAATCTGACGCGACACCTGCGCACGCACACCGGCGAACAGCCGTACACGTGCAAGTACTGCGATCGGGCGTTTAGCATCTCCTCGAATCTGCAGCGTCACGTGCGCAACATACACAACAAGGAGCGGCCGTTTCGGTGCCACATGTGCGATCGCTGCTTTGGCCAGCAGACGAATCTCGATCGCCATTTGAAGAAGCACGAGGCGGACGCCGGCGGCTTCGAGTACAACGATTCGCCCAGCTCGAACGAGGCGAACGATCGCGACGAGGCCAACTTCGATGACATCCGGTCGTTCATGAAGGGCGTCTACACGCCCACCAGCCAGGGCGGGGCCGATGGGGACACCGAGGAGTATGCGGGCAGCGATGATCAGTTGTCGGTGTCCACGCGACAATCGGTTAGCTTTGACAAGGAGCTGCTGGCCAATGGCAACAACAACAATAACAACAACAACAATAACAGTAACAACAATAACAACAACAACAACAACAACAGTAATAGCAGCAGCAACAACAATCAGGCGGCTCTGGGCAAAACAATTGCCGTTAGCACATAAAAAAAGCCCCTCCCTCCCCCGTTGTTGTTTCTCTGGAATATTTATAACAAGAAGATTGCCCACTAAAAATATATATGAAAAACTTACTTTAAAACTTTACTTAAGCGTGTGCCTCCGAGAGGGAAAACTAAACATTAAGTAGTTCACATTTTTTCCTTCTAGATATTTATGTAACTCACAAAAAATGAAAATCGAAAAAAATTATAAAACAAATATATAAACACAAACTATTTGTAGCTATGCAATCAATGGAAAAAGACGGTGAAGTAAGCAAAAAACAAATGAAAGAAATTAAAATTATAAAATCATAAAAAAAACACAATTTATAACTTATAAAAATGTTTCATTAGCTGATATTAAACTTTATATAAACTCTGTATACAACAAAAGAAAATACACATACTTCAGTGTAAACTACTTATATACAATCCATATAAACTTATCTGCTAGTTATCTTTAATCCTAAGTTTTAAGTTATGTGCTGTAAATTGAGGTCATGTAAATATGTATAAGTAAGCGGGGAAAGAGCGGCACTCTATTAAAGTACTAAAAAAGATCGAGGGAGAGAGCATTACGATATTGCCAGGATATTTTGAATGTGTATGCAATATAGAGCATACCTTATATGTATTACACATACATATATATATATAAATGTAGGCTACGTATGTAAAATGCAGTTCGAGTAATTTTAAATATTTTTAGTGCTAATTATTGCAATTCTCAAAAACAAATTTTATAACATTTACTTAACGTTTAATATATATGTATATGGAGGAATTTGGAAGATCGTTATGGATATATATATATTGAAAAATCAATAAATAAAAAACAATCACAACAAAATTAATGCATTTACTTAAAATTGTACTGCAAAGGATTTTTAGTTTTTTTTGTTTTAGCAATCTGTATCTCTCTAGAAATTGATATCTACTTGTAATATCACAATTAATAGGGGTACTCCATAAAAATTGTTGTAGTTAGCTTTCAATTTATTTAACTTCATCTCAATAATTTCTCAATTTGTGTTAATTTGTAACAAATAACTTAATTGAAGTAGTTTCGTAATTTTTTATCTTCCCAGAAAAAGAGAAGAAATAAAACCACATAGCCCGAGCACTTTGCAATCATAATAAAGCCATTAAAAATCACATCTACGGTAAATGAGCGCATAAAAGAAGACTTTATACACCCATCAATCCTGGCAGCGCCCCAAACATCATTTGAACGCATTTGCCTACAAAGTTGTTTTATTATTAATCATTCGCACAGCGCCAAAAAAAAAAAAAAAAAAAAAAAATAGAAAAGGAAAAAACCAAAAGAAGTTAAAGCAAAAGAAATAACTCTGAAACTTATAGCTTTTTAATATACACAGCCAGCTAGGCAAACTGAAGCCAAAACCAAAAACCAAAACCCAAAAACCAAACCCAACCATTCATTCATCCAACCATCTATCTATCTTCGTATCTAGCTATCCATCTAGCGATATAGCGATCCATCCATCTGCTCTGCTCTGAATGCAAAGGCGTGATCGGCAAAGCGAGTTAATTACCCTTCCGGTTTAGAGTGTGTTACGCCTTCGGCGAAATGCGGTTAAAACTATGAGCTACCAATACTTTTCATAATTTTTTTGATTTTTAGTTTTTTTTATACCCTGTACTTATTGGAAATCATTGGAAAAGTTTAAATAGTAAGCTGATATATTAATATTATATTTGACTCAATAGAATATAAATTAATTTTCTTCACACACAAATCAACTTTGAAATTCTCACTTATGTTATTTTCATAACTATTTCACTGTATGTTATATCATGTATTTCTATATTATATTATATATATTTTGGTTCTAGCCTTATTTCATCACAATTTATAATTGTTATCTATGGGTAAATTTAAAGTTAGTATAATATAAATAAGAGACAGAATATCTTTTAGCGAATTAAATTTGACAATATATATTTTTGAGGCTAATTTGTATTGATCTTTTAAAATATATTAAATGTACGAATGTAAGATATGGCATCTTTGAGCTGGTTACAGGGCATTTCCCAGTCATGCACTCTCGTTTAAGTAATTCTTACTTGTTTGGCTTTTGTTTCTATTTCTTTTTATTGTGTTTCTGTTTTAAGTTTTTTTGGCTGCTTTGTTTTTAACTGAATTTTAAGTTGTGTTAGCCTGGCGCTGTATTGGCATCAATCATATTTTTTAATTTTTTTTGTTTTTGCCATATTTTCAACCTGTGCGCTTAGGCAGCGCACCACAGCACCACCCCACCACCGCAGAGTGGCCGTTACCGTTGGGTCCACACAATAGATCAGACGAATATCTGCGGTTCGGTCACTTTCGATTATGCGAAATACATTTGCCAGATGCCAGTTGGCAGTTGGTAGCCAAAATAATAATCTTCGACTTCGGCCACAATTGGCCGGACTCTGAAGCCCTGTCGCACCACCGTCTTCGATGGTGGCTTGGCGCGTGGTTTGGCCCTGACCACAGCCAACGTCGACAATTGTGGCACAATTTGAACGCAAAACTGGCCAAATTATGTTAAATTTGTGTAGAAAACAGTAGATAATTGGTAATTGCCTTCATTCCAACAATCGACCGCTCCCCTCTACACGTCTGCCCAGAAACTCTTTGCCCCCCCCTCTATAAGAATCTAGATAGTACGACTGTATATTAGTCGGTTAGTTTTGTGTGGCCTTTGGGCGTTAATTGAAGAGGGCATAATTTGCGGCTGGAAATATGTTTGTGTAACATGTTGGCCAATTATGTGATTGCCTATGACTTGGTCAATGGCATTTGGGTTGAACTTTTGCGAAAAATTAAGAGCCACAAATATTAGATTACAAAATCTGTTTGATGCGTGAGTTGAGATTGGAGATGATATTTGAGTGGATGATATAATAAAGTTGAAAGAGATCTACCGTGACATCAAACAATCCAAAAGTTAATTCAAGAGGCATTAATTTTCTATTCTAGTAATTATATAAATTAACTTTTTTTATGGCAGAGATGAGACCATATATTATTATATGCAGACAGTCTTCTATTTGATTTTTGCAGTATTTTAGATTACGCAATTGTTTTTTATGATAATTATGGCAAATACAATCGATTAAAAATAAAAATTCACAATTCTAAATTTAAAAAAAAAATATAGTATTTTCAAAAATTTTAGAGATTTTCCCTTACACATGATTTTTTGACCAACAAATTCGAAAAATTTTATTTTCAAGTATGCATATATTTTGAATATATGATCAATCTATAAGACAAATCGTTTAAAAATTGTTACCAAATATGAAAATCGGCTTACTTTTGACAAAGTTAAGTCAAGAATATTGTATATTTGTATTATGTGTTATCCAAAATTGATCAAACACACAATATTCTCTTTTTCGAGCGAGTATAAAAATAATAACTACTTAAAAAATATAACTAAGATATACCTACGATCTAAAAATACAATTCATACTCTTCCAGAATTGACATATTATTTATTTTAGTTACATTTCATTTTTTTTATTTACATAACGGTAGCTCAAGTAAATAACGTAGTTAACGCTACTTATTATTGCATTTGTTTTATAGTAAGATATAAAGGTTTTATATATCCTTGATTACAAAACTTATGTTGCACAGACCAACAAAACCTTAAATTTTTATTTCTTAAGTATAAGGTCCGCTTTCAAAACGATGATGCTACGAACTCTTAGTTCAAGAACAGAATGTTATAATAGCTAACCAATAGCTAGAATAGATTTGGCCAATAACAGTGCAGATTCAGGTCGCTCACACCTTCGCGCTGATTACAGGGTAGCTGGCTGGGCTACTGATGGGGCTTTGGTTCATGTGCTGGCTCATCGAAAATGTGGAACGGGCAACGTTCAAATGATCCAACACATTATGATAACGAGCGTGCTTAAAATATGAAAATACCTTGACTGTGGCCCTAGCCAGATAGCCAGTGTGGCCAGACTAGGCAACTGTTGATTATGTGCCAGTTACACAAATGGCCCAGTTACACGCCCTAGCTGCAGTCGATCCCAATGGGGCAACGAATGTGGCTCCGGCCACAAAATGCGCATCAATGCGCGCATTAGGCGAGCACCGAGAACCGTTAAGACTCGAAGGCTGCGGCTGCGGCTGCGGCTGTGGTATCTTTGGTAGTATCTCTGGTGACTTTCGAAAGGCCCCCGCGAAACGGATGCAAATGTAGACACAAGCCAAAGGCGCCCCAAAAAAGTTGGCCAAAGTTGGTCGGCCGTCTGTCTGTCGACTCTCTTGTCTGTCCTTCCAACGGACCCACTGTCTGCAGCCAGCTAATGGCACAATTATGGCAACGAAATCAAAGCAGCCAGCGGAAGACGTGAAAAGCGCTGCAATGGAATCTAGCCGAAGGATATCACGCGTATCCCATTGATCCATGAAGACCTACACAACATACATACATCTATATATACATATATATATATATACAGCTGGCCCTCGCTGCCTTCGAGCTGCGTTCAGCAGCCAAAACATCGTCTAACTGTTGTTCATAACTTGGCTGAGTGATTGGGCAGAGTTGTCGCTGTTGTTGTTGCTGCTGCTGTTGTTGTTGTTGCAACCAGGGGGCAATCAGTCAGCAGATGTTTTCATTTCCTACAAACGAACTAAGTGAGCACCAAAAGCACCCAAAGGTAGCCAAACGCTCGCGCAGATGTTGTTGTGGCACAGTTTCGTGTAGCAAATTGCGCACAGTGGGCCGGCCCCGGGTCCCCGGTATTGAGTACCGGCCACTCAGTCGATGTTCCTCCCACCCCAACGTCTTCGGCGGCTCGTCAGTTGCAGATGGAATCAAATATTGTGCAAACTACAACAAGAGCATCGTTCAAGTCCAACGGGGATTTTTCTTCTCCAAAATAGCGAGTCAACTTTACAGTTGAAGTGTTTATACCCACTACAAAAAAGGTGAGGTAGGGTATATTTATATAGAGCAAATATAAAGTAACATTTACAGGCTTTTTATTCAAAGTTTTAAGTGTGGGATCTAAGGAATTAGTTAGAAAATTTGGACCAGAGCTGAAATGTTTTGCACAAAAACAAATTGTTTTTTTTTTAAGAATTTAAAAGTTGGAATACTAAATTTAGCTGACAAATTTTTTTATTTTTATTTATTAGTAAAAGAAGAAAGTTTGAGTAATATAAAAAGGTAAAATAATGTATTCTTATTTTTTGTTTATTATTAACTATATTTAGTTCATTCAGAATATAGTTAAGCTTCTTAGTTTGCTAGTTTGCCAACTAGTTAAATACGTTAAATACACATAATTTAAATGATCTTATTATTTATGTAATATGTATTTGTTTATCCAACTATAAATTTAGAGTAGTACCTTTAAAATGCGTAGAAAATTCTTGCTTGCTTTAAAAAAGTATTTTTTTTTTATAATTATTGTGGACCATATTAAGGCATAGGGTATCTTTTAGTTGATAACTCTGCAGTCAATCGCTTAAGTTGTTTGTGCTTGTGTCTGTGTCATGCGCCTGGCACACGGCCTGTAACTAAATCACACTAATCAAGCCCCAAGTGCTGCTCCAGCTACAGCTACAACTACAACAAGAGCTCCAGTTCCAGCTCCAGCTCCAGCTTGAGCTTCAGTTGGAGCTTGGGGTTTTAGCTATCAGCTGAAGCGGTGCTCGTGCCGCTTGTCGTCGCCCCCGAGACGCCAGCGACGAGAAGCGTCGAGTGATCACTGAAATTGGCAAATCAAAGCAATTGATACATTAAATTACAATGCAGACGATTTGTTCACGATTCCACGCCTCGTGCTATTTTTCGACTTTATTTTTTTTTTTATTTCTTTATTTTTTTTTGGCTACGTCCACGCAGTGCAACAAATTTATCGCCAGGCATCATTGTTGTTGCTTCTCTGTGGCATTTTGGCAATGACGATGACACCAGTCAACAGACAACAACAGCGACAACAACAACAACGCACAGCAAACAACAGAATGTCTTTTGGGGCCAACACACGCCATTCAACACCCATTACGAGCCTCAATTGTTTCGTGTGTGTGTGTGTGTTTGTTGCTCCTCGGCTGAAGCGATGCGTGGGCTTAAATTATGTTGGAAATGTCATCGTAAGATTCAACACGACAACAAGGGATGACATAAATTTCCACCAACATCATGTGTTGCCACATGAGCGACGTGGCAGCAGCAGCAGCTTCAACTCTATCCACAGGCCGCAGCGCCACACTCGCATCCAAGCCTACCAAAAATGGCAACAGTTGTTGCACTTATTGTTGTTGTTGTTATTCCAAACTGGAGTATACAGCGCTGGCCAAGTTAAGGTTGCGCCTGTGCTTCTACCTCTGCCTCGGCCTGTGCCTGATCGGTCGGTGCAGCAACAGCTCCAGCTTTCGACTACACACATATCATTGCTCTATCAGTTGAGATCTCAGCGATTGCCAAAGCCAAACTCGAGCGCTGGCAAAGGCAAAGGAGGAGGCGGTCGCCAAGACGACGACGATGTCGACGGACAAAAGCCAGCGCATATCTAGGAATATATATGCATATGGAGGGCGGGTTTGAAATTATAAATTATAACTCAATATGCTTATTAATATAGCTCTTAAGATTTACACATAATTTTTTGCTAAGGAAAAACTAAAAATAATAAATATTGCATTTAGAGTTTTTGGTTGAATTTTTACTTAGATAAAATATATATTTTGATTCTGCGAACCACATGAAATATTTTACAAATATTCAAATATGTTATATCAAATTTCAGCCAAAATAATTATGATAAATTAAAGAATTTTAGCAAACAAACATTTTTTAGATTATTAAATATAGATTAAAAAAAAATTAACGGTGTTAGCGACAAGTGTTCGTTTTGAAAATAAAAAAAAAAAACACATTTTAACAATAAATTTACTACATTAAATGGTTGCCTATATGTATTTTGTAATTCCCACATTTGCTAATTTATTTATTTTCCTCTTTCCGTACTCATTGTCTTGCTTTGCATTTGAGAACTCTTCAAACTCCCCATTCGTCAGCATCATCATCAATGTGGCCTTATGTAGTGCAAGATCTGGCCAACAACAGCAAACTGAAAACGGATCAAAAAAGACACACACACACACACAAACACATGCGAATCAGAGTCGAGTGCAGAGCTGGAGCTGAGGCTGAATCTGAATCTGAAGCCAGAGGAGACTCGGCTCCGTTTGCACATCTCGCATCGCAGCTTGGCTCTGCCTTGGCCCCATCTGTGACTCCATCAGCAGCTCCTATCCTAGCCTGGCTTTTGGCTGTTGGTTGTTGCTTGTTGGTTGTTGGTTGTTGGCTGTCGCTGCAAAGGTGTTTTGCAATTTAACTGGCAACGCCGCAGCGCCCAAAAGCCACTCGTGGCTTGGGATGTGGATGTGGATGTGAATCTATCTAAGGCACACTAGCTTTGTGGCTCCAGCTCTGGCTCGTTTATTTCTGTGCGGTTTCTTGGCTAAGGGGAGAAGACCGAGCGGGCCAAAGGGGGCAGCGGGATCGTAGCGGGCTCCACTTCACATGCCACATGGCAACATAAGTAGGCGCGTGGCATTCGTGTGTTGTTGTTACTATTATTGTTGTCGATTATTGTTGTCGTCGTCGTTGTTGTTGTTGTTGCCATACATATAACAACAACGTAAAATGACAATAAAATGCAGGCAACACACAACAACAACAACAGAAAAAGAAGAAAGAAAGAAGTAAAAAAATAGGCGAATGCCAAATCCAAATTGAATGCAAATGAAAGCCACAAACTATGCTAAATTCCTGAAATCGCATCGGATTGGCAATTTGTGCTTTCCTTTCCTAACATCTATGTGCTTAAGTGTGCATGTGTGTGTGTGTTTATGTAGTTCCAATTGCTCTCGAAAGGCCTCTTTCTTTATTTAGTTAGTTAGAGTTCGAGTTGAGATACTTATGCAACTCTACTGTCCGCCGATGATTGCCCTGTGGAGGCTTCTTCGATTGCAAAATGCTGTATCTGCACTTATGATCTGGCCCCTGTCTGTTATTATACGAGCAGATCGAACTAACTAACCTAATGAACATAGCTGTAAACGATACTCCAAATTGCATTGCCCGGCTGAAAGTATTTTTCAACCATTTGGCTTGAGCACACGAATCGATCTTATTGCATATCATGAGTAAACAATAATTTTCTAAGAAAGACTATTAAAAAATATCTATTTTTATTAAAATCAAGTTATAAATTGCAAAATGTATTGATATTGTTTTTAATAGACAAGAATTTTCAAGCTCTTACAGCTAGTCAGTCAATCAATCAATCAATCAGTCATGCAGTCAGTTTACATAGTTTTATATAAATAGATTTTGTGTTAAATATTTGTAACTCACAATTGGAAATTTTTAATTATTTATGCAAGGAATTATACTAGAATAGATTAAAGTATTCTCCATAAATGCACCATTGTGATAGGGCCCAAATACATTCGAATATGCAAATACCCTCGACGTGTTGGCAACACCGAGTTCCTGCATCCGTTAACTGCTGACGGGGGTCGCCCACATAAAAGCTGGGTTAATTGCAAGCTCAGCTGACTGTCCGGCACTTTCCGGCTTTGTGCGACTCCTCCGTCCAATCAGCATGTGTGTGTGCGTGTGTGTGTGTGTGTGTGAGTGAGTGTGTGTATTACTTAACTGGGAGCTCTGACACATTTCGCTCTGCACGCAAAATGAAATAAATCATTTGTCGTCTGTCGGATTTCATGTCGAAATGCCCATTAAAAAACATTTCTACAGCTATTGAGAGGCTCATAAATAAATTGCAAAAAAAATAAATAAATAGAAAATGGCAACCAAAAACAAAAACAAAAAAAATCTATAAGCCGGAAAAAACTATATCGTAAATAAATGTATATACATAAAAACTATATTTATTATTATTTATTATTTATTTTGTAGTATTATTGCTGCCTTACAATGAAAAAAGCAACAACTCATCATTGAAGCGGTCAGTCAGCAGCTAGAGCAAAATACAACGCCTAGTTACGGATATTTCAATAAATATATATTTATATTATAATGTGTATCTATGTATGTGTATCTGTATATCAGGCAACATATTGCGGCGGCACCTAATATAGCAAAACAAATTTAATTTAAATTACAGGCGTGGTCGCTT
The DNA here is from genome assembly GCA_004143825.1 of Drosophila micromelanica. Taxonomy (NCBI): domain Eukaryota; kingdom Metazoa; phylum Arthropoda; class Insecta; order Diptera; family Drosophilidae; genus Drosophila; species Drosophila micromelanica. Next base: position 54,215 of record SCDY01000091.1, on the reverse strand, counting down.
GGCCGCACTCAAAGCTCTCATTGTGCAGTACGAGTTATTGTTGTTGTTGTTCATAAAATATGCAATAATCTACCACAGAGGCGCGCGCAATATACTTAGATAAAGTTTAGAGGTCGACTTTGACTTTCTAATTTATTTATGCGTCGTCGTGTTTCCATTTTGTTCCTAGGCCAGAACTTTGCATCGATTTGCAGCACATGATGCGTTTACCACACAAATCTAACAAGACAGATAACAGTTGACTGGTCGGGCTCAACAGCTTCCACAAATACAGTTGCCAGAGAGGGTGACTAACTAACTAGCTAACTGGCATTGATAGAACATCGTGTTGCCCCAGACAAAGGCTACACCCAATTTCAACAAATGCATTTGACTGTCTCGCTGAGGCTGCAGCTGAAGCTGCTGTTAAGGCTGCAGTTGGAGTCGAGACCACCAAGGAACACGCCCAAACAAGTCGCACAGCTGCGCGCTCAGACGGAGCCTGCACTGAATTGGTTTCTGGTTCGGCTTGGTTCGCCTGACAATGGTTACAATCGCTATCCAGCGCCACCAAAGAGACGCCCAGCGAAACTTTAATTCAATTTGCCTGCTTACGAGAATACAACGCCAACAAATTTGCGTTTAAAATTCACGAAAACCAATAAATAAAGTTGTTGTTAAACTTACAAAAAGAACAGTCAAAAATAAAGTGTAATGGAATCAAAGGTTAGTAAAGAATTACAAAATGTAACAAACCAAAAATAACTATATAATTATCTGTTATATATATTAGACTGGTTTATATAACTTTTTTTGTGATACAAAAAATGGTGATTGGTGCATAATTTATTTTATTTAAATATGCTTTTAGGTATTTTTTATTGGGTCTAAAATTAAATTACTTTTAAATAAACTTTATTTCTTATGTAAAAATATGATTAAAAAAAACAAAACCACTTTCACACCTCTCATTTAAATGGCCCTGACAAAATTTAAATGTATTTTAATATTTTTGCAAAAGGTGAGAGCTTTTAATGTGCAATTATCTTTCTCTTTCAATTTTTTTTTGTCTCGCCATCAATATATTATTTTTGGCCTAATGTAAAATAGATATAAAAAAGATAGATATATTTACTCTGTTTTTTATTTATAGCTACGCCCAATCTCAAAACGCAATCTCAACAAATCGTAATCTGCCGCTGCAAAGGCAGCAACCATTTTTTGTATATGTTTCCTTTTTGATTTTGATTAAATTGTAACAAGTGCCAGCCCACATATCATTTTACGTTACCGTCCGCAAAAAAAAAAAGAAAACAAAAAAACGAAAGAAAAACAAAAAAATCATTTACAAATTTATTGCTAATATTTCATGTTATGTGTCGTGTTGCATAAATACAAAAAGGCCAGCCCCAAAGACCCAGTGCAACATGTGATATCCACAGCAACAAAAACAATTTTCGCTCGTTGTTAATTGCAAACTTTTGCTTTTAATAGCGACAACAACAAAAAACAGCAACAAGAAAATAAAATAATAAAAAAAAAAAAATAAATAAAAATGATATCAAAGAGCAGAACACGAGACAGAGAACGTTGGACGTAGATTGAGAGTAGCGAGGCCTCGACAAATGGAGTCCACACCAATACATGGACAGCTGGCTGGCTGGCTGGCTGAGCTGGCGCTAACGGTAATCGGCAGCGCAGTCGACGTCGACGCTGCTTTACTAACAACGCCGTTATGGGCAGTAGCCAATGCAGCCATAGCCAGTTGCCTGGGCGGGTGCCCACACCAGCACACACACACATACACACACTCACACACACACACACAGCTGTCAGACAGTCGCGCAGTCAGAAAATTGTATCAAAGGCCGCTGCCGAGCGACTCGAGCATCGAGTTTGTTGCCTAAGTCTTTTGTTTTTAGCATTGAGCGTGACTCGTTTTTTTTTTACCTCTTCTGTTTTTGGCGTGGTTGTTGTTGGGCGACGTGCACGAGACCAGCCGCGACCATTGGCGACTGCAGCAGCGACGCTGGCAGCGACGCCACCACACCCTTGACTGGATTGCAAAAAAAAAAAACGAGGCAACACAAGAAATAATAATAATAAAGAGTAAAAAAAAAATGTAGTGGACTGCGGTCCATTCGCGTTGGTTTTGTGTTTTCCTCAGCTGGTTGGGCTGCTGTGGCATTTTGCCGTTGCCGTTGCCGTTTGCTGCGGCGTCAATTTGCTTTAAGCCATTTCGCGCCCGCTGCTCGCTGCTCGCTGCCCGCTGCCTGGACGCGGCCAACCATTTGCTCCTTTTGTAATTGTGCTCAGCCGCAGTTGCAGTTGCAGCCGCCGTTCGCGCAGCGTTTGCTATTTTGATCGGCTGCGGTGCTATCTATCGGTCCGGTTTTTTGGTTTTTGACTCTTGGGTTGATTCAAGTTTCGCCTGCCGACTTTTTTTATTTAATTTTTATTTTTGTTATGTTTTTTTTTTGTTTGTGGATGGTCTTTGGTCTTGGGTCTGCGGCTGCGGCTGCAGCGAAGGCGGCCAGTTGGCAGCTGCAGTGGGGCGTTAATGTGCTTTGCTATTTTATTTATTCATGCCAAGCATCTAAGCTAGTAAATTGTATTGCTCGGACCTCAACTCGGACTCTGACTTGGACTCGGGCTTGGCTTTGGCTCTGCGACAGTAACTGCGACAGCAACTGCGACAGCGACAGCGACAGCGACTGCATTGCGGGCCAGCAGCTTTTGCTTTTCTTTGGACCACGACAACAGCAAGACGACAACAACAACAGCAACAACGTCGACGACGACGACATCAGATTGTCATTCTTGTTTTTTGCTTCTTTTTTAATTGAAAGTCGCCAGGCGTAGTTGCTTATACTCTAACCAAATGGCTGTTCTATCTCAGACAACACGTTTGTCCAGCTAAAAGTTACTAGAAAACGTAAAGTAAATTGAATGAATTGTAGAGTAATTTATTGAATTGAAATAGGTCAATCCAGGAATGAGGTTGTCATTTCTGGGATTAAATAGTTCTTAAAAGAAATACTATTCTTTGCATAAAATAAAATTTCAATTTCTTTCTTAAAAATTTCAAAATTTTTTTCTTAACATTTGTTTTATTTATTTGTTGCAAAAATTATTATTTCTTTTAAAAACTATTTAAACCAAGAAATTAAAATTAAAAATATTTATTTTGTTTTTTATGTAAAGTACAAAAAATATATATATAAAAAAATACAAATACTAAAATCGGTTTATTATAATATTTGACTTATTCGCATAGTAGAAAATATAAACTTAATAATTTAAGGTCATAAATATAAGTTAAAAACCCTTCAGCATCAAAAAACTTTTTTGCTTTTCACTTTTTATAAATTTTTGTTATAGTTAAATTTTAAAGAGTATCCAGGCAGCGTTTTGCCGTTTCGCAGCCAATGCGGTTTGTATTTTTTGCTCTATTTGCACTGTCATTAATTTGTTGCTCTAATATTTTGTAAAAATTGGTTTAGTTTGGGGCCGCGCTGGCTGCTCCACTGGACAGCTGGCACTGGATTCACTTTTTAATGGCTGCGTGGAGCGCGGTGTCCACATCCAAGACACACAGCGGACACAGCGGACAGGCTCCAGTTCGGGCTTCAGCTCTCTGTTGGCTCTGTTGTTACACAATTGCGGATATGAATGAGTAATCCGTGGGCTTTGGCTTTGGCTTGATATGTGTCCGTTACACATAGCATGGCATAAAAAGAGCGACTCAATTGCACACACAATGGGCGCACACGTGTCGTATACGTAACGCAAATTCGCCTTGACGATTCTTATCGAGCTGCAGTCACCGCCGCCGCCACGTGTTCGCCAATTGTCACTCGATGCGATGTTATGTAATTGCCCGGGCCCGAGTGCCATTAGGCCAACTTAATTTTCGCACAAATTTTTAACAGCTTCATGCTGCGCCACAGCCAAAGTTCGCACCAGCCAATTCACCCACGTCCGATGTCCAGCTGATGCTGGGTGATTCATGGTGCTCGAGCATCAGCTGCGAGCACACACACGACGTCTTCTGCAGCTACTCCTCCTTCGGCTGCCACTTCTGCCAACTGGGCTGTCTCGCCTAGAATTCGGTAGTCGTTAAAGTTGCCTCTCGAGCCACCGACGGCGATCTTCGACGAACTTGGCCAGCAGCCAGCGCCGCATCATAAAAACAAAACAACAACTGCAAAGCTTGCACGCCCATAAAAAGCGCCCACAAAAGATCTCCACAGCGTTCGAAATCGCCGACGGTATTTTTTTAATGCTGCTTTGGTTTCGCTCAGCCATTGTAGTTATTGCCTTTTAGTATGTGGCAACAAGTGTGCACATGTGTGTGTGTGTGTGTGTTGACTTAGGGTTTTATGAACAGTGGCGGTTAAGTAGCCTGAGGGCAACTTTACATATGTCTGAGTTGTTTGCAAACTAGTTAAGTCAAACAACTCTCAACAGTCATGGTTTATTAACTTTAACATCGGTTGGGCATTTATCCCTAAGGATTATCATATATTTACATTTGTCGAAACTAGTTTCACAATTTAGTACATCTTTTATTTTAAAATACAAATAATGCCTAAAATTAAAACAAACAATTTAATTTTTTAGAATTCAAAACTAAACAAATTTTCATTATAATCATTTGTGACAGTTAAATTTTTTTTATTAAGACAAATAAATGCTTCCAAAATATATAGTGGGTACCGAAGTAAAAATAAAACATATAGATAGAAAACAATCTAAAAGCAACTCAATTAAACGCTAGACCCATCTTAAGCAAATTAATTGAATTAATTTTATTTAAATAAAGAAATAGAAAGTTGATTTAGATATACTTAATTCCTAAAGAGTTCTAAATAAAAAAACAAAAAGAAAAATATATACATATTTAAACAAATCTGCAATAATTTTGCTTTGTGAGTTCATTGGAATCAAAATCGGAATAGTAAAGATTTGCGATATTGGCAATAAGATTGCACAAATTTGTATAGCTTGCCAAACACACAGAACACGCGCTGAATCCATAAAAATAAAATACTACATAATATGTTCTGTGTGTATGTGTGCATTTGTGTAGAGCAATTAACTAATTAGCAAGAATTTGCCAATGTGAAATTATTATGTGACGATAAGAATTAAGGAAGGCGGCAAATTGTTGTTTTACTTAGATACGAGTGTACACAGATCATACGCTCGATTGTCTACAAGCACAGCACAACAAAAAAAAAGTTATAGACGATGTCGCGCTGCTACAACAAAAACAACAACAACAACTGCTGCTGCTGGTGCTATGAGGCGGTTCAAGTCAAACCAGTGCACTTAAATATCGCCTCAACAAAACGAAAAGTGACAATTTAATTGCGTCAAACGCAGCATTCGATTGGCAGCGATAACTTGCCAGAGCGAGAGCGAGTCAAAGCAAGGGAGATAGCTATAGAGCAGCAGCGACAACAGCAAACACCAGACAGATATAGTGTACATGGATGCTGTCTGCGACAGTCTGCCTAGCCAAAGCGACAACAACAACAACAGCAACAACAAGAGCTTGGCTTGTTTAATTGAGAAGCGATCATAAAAATGCTTATGGCTTGTTTATACGCCTCACTTTGCAGCACAGTTCAGTTGAGTTTTCGATAATGCTGTTGTTGCTTTGGAGGAACAACATTATTGCCGATCTGCGATTTATGCATTGCGTGTAATTTATAACTGAACGACATTTACTTATCTTCTACCTTGTTTATTATATAAACAAAAATTAATAAATATTTGTGCATACATTTATTTATTGATATATGATCGATTTTAAGTCATGAGATGACATATATTACATATATGTATCTATATATATATGGGCTTTGCAAATATTCGAAATATTCACACAAAAAATTAAAACAAAAGGCTACATTATAAATATTTGTTTAAATGCATTTAAAAACTCAAACTATAAGAAAACTGCATTTTGTAAGTCAATAAAATAAATATAAAATATTTTTGGCATACTTTATTATTTTTTAAGATTTTATATAAATAAATAAACAACACGTGTAGTGATTAAAGCGTTTTGACAGCTTGAACTGTACTCGAAGCCAAGTAGTTCAATTTATTGATCGGCTCTATTCTAAACATAAACAGATATACAACATGTATATTATCTCGTATAAATTTTTGTGAATACCCTATAGCTTGTTTTTACCAATATTAAAATACTTTTGTTTACGTAGAATATTTAAATTAATTATTTATCTATTCTTGCTATATTTTACTTCTTTTTATTTTGGCCAAAATAATGTTGGTAATGGGTAAAGGGCACATTTGCGGCGACAATTTGTAAGTGACTTGCACTTGAGCAACAATTGTTGTTGGTTTTTAGCTATTTTGATTTATACACATTTTGTATAAATGTATTTATATGTTTGTATATATATATATTTTATCGGGGCGGCACAAGTTGGCATCATTAAGTGCGCTCGCCATTCTCTATTAGCCGACAAATTCTTGGCCTTCCCTGTCGGCAGCAGCAACACGCGGTCGCTCAGGCGGACACCTCAGCTGCACGGGCTGCTGCAGGTTGCGAATGGTGAAGGGGAAGGGGAAGGCGGAGGAAGGGGCGTGAAGGAGGGCAGCGACGGTACAGATAATGCTTGTAGCACAATCTAAATGGCCGTCTTGGCACACCTTAGAATTTGAGTGTGTTACAATTTGAAGTTGTCGACAATGGCAACGGGTGTTGTTCTTGTTGCTGCTGCTGCTGCTGCTGCTGTTGTTGCTGCTGTTGTTGCTGCTGTTGTTGCTGCTGACCAACTGCAGGCAGCAGAAGCAAATTGTGAAAGTATCTGTTGGATACGAGGCGCTGGCTGGCTGGCATCCCATGTGCCACACGACGTATGCTTAATTACAAACAAGCAAGGAAACAATGCCAACAACAGCAACAACAACAGCAACAACAACAACAACAACAGCAGCACGAGAGCTATAAAGGCTGTGGCTTTGATGGTGCCTGCCCAGCGCGCTCTTGTGGCCGCGGCCTGTGAAGATTAGTCGCAGTGGGTCGCACATTTCGTTTCGCAATCGATTGCAACATGCAACAACAACAACAGCAACAGCAATAAATGCAGCAGCGGCAACACACGAAACGAATGTGGCAAGCAACAACAACAACAACAAAAGTCTGTTGCTCTACAAAAAAACATAAGAAAACTAGTTTAGGTGGGGACCAATGGATATTCTTTTACTGCTATTTTGTTGCAACTGCAAAACGCTGGCGACGGCAACGACAACTGCAACTGCAACTGCAACAGCAACAGCGACGCGGCATTCTAATGGCCGCCCAATATGACTAAGCACACTCATCGCACTCCTGCGTCCAACGTGTATGCAAATCGAAACCAGTTTAAGCGGCAGCGGCAAAAATATATAGCAAAATATGGGTCGAGATCTGAAAATGCAGCTGATCGAATTTTTGCATTAGGCGCAGCAGCAGCGGCAGCAGCAGCAGCAACTGCCATCCGGCCAGCACCAACTGTGCCCAAGCTGCCTGGTTGCCTGCCTGATTATCTGCCAAGGAAGGCATGCCAGCAACAGCAGCAACAACAACAACAACAACAACAACAACAACAACAACAGCAACAACAACAACAACAAACTGCAGCCGGCTGAGCGAAAATCGAATGCTATCTATATCTAACGAAGCAGGGCCATATAGCCAACATTTTGCTATTAGCCAAAGAAATATACAACACACACACACATACACACAAGTATCTGTATCTATGTATCTTTAGCTTGGTCCAAGCGAACGCAGCAACGTAACGTATAATCTAAGAGGCACAAAATCAAGAGTGTGTCTAAGCTATGGCAGCCCAGGCAGCTGCTGCCTGATGAAATGCATTGTAAGCCGCCGCCAACAGCAACAACAAAAACAACAGAAACAACAACAACAGTAACCCATGCACGCCTTGGCGCGTACGTGGCGTTGTCGGGGCGGACGTTGCCGCTGAGGCCGTCCCGTCGAATCTGCTCGTTGGTGGTGCTGGTGGCCCACAGGCCACTCAACTCGCCATCGTCGTTGTTGTCGTTCGACGAACAGAAAAAAAAAAAACAAAAAATCTACATTTGTCCAAAATACCACAACTGCGACAGCGACGACGACGTCGACGGCAGCGCTGTTGCATAAAAGCAACGCTCCAAATTGCTAACTGAGCGATCCAGTTTAAATTGCAATTGCTCGTTAATGGGCACTAAAACGTGCCGGTGTCGATGTGAATGTGCGCATGCGCCTCTGTATTGGTGCCCATTCGGCGCTGCTTGGTTATGTTTTTATAGCCAGAAATACGAGCGTCGTTGGCCGGCATGTGGCGTGCGCGGCGTATGCGGCGTATGCGCAACGACAGCGACAACGTCAACGAGAGCCCAAAGCCAGAGACAACGAGCAGAGTACTCATACGCACAGTGGTGCCGGCGGCTGTGCTAATGATGGCGAGACTGCGGCAGTAGCACTATTAGCGCTAGTCTCGCGAATATGGCTATTTTTATGAACTCTACAAAATTGGAGACTTTTCAAAACAGCCATTAACGGCTTTAAATGCCTGTTTATGGTACAGCACGTGGTTAATTAACATAAATGTATCATAACAAGGTAATTCTCCAAATGTGGAGACCTTTATAACGAAAGAAGAACTATTAGCATATCTAAGATCAACCAATAAATTTGTAAATTAACATAATTATAACATTATAATGTAAATTCCCAAAAGTGGAGACCTTTATAGGGATAGAAGAACTATTAGCATATCTAAGATCAACCAATAAATTTGTAAATTAACATAAATATAACATAACAAGGTAATTCTCCTAAAGTGGAGACATTTATACATTTATACAGCTCTCCAATTATTGTAGACCATAATTGAAGTAATAGATTTTCTTTCATAGGATTTTAATTTGGCTCGAAATATAATCTTGTAGAAGAATTATATAATTACACCGAACTCTCCAAAACTAATTAATACTGTTTTACCGTTGCAATTATGTCAAACAATGCAGCTGTATAGATATCATGACCCAGAGCTAACTGTACCGCATTTGTCGCTTTTAAACGAGGGCCGAACAATATCTTAGTGCATGACAACATATTTCACAATTACGAAACAATTCCGCCCACTATTAAATGCAGAAACCCGGCAGCTCTTTGGGCCACACGCCGAACAATAGAACCATATCCGAGGGCCCTGACTGTCGCAGCCGGAGCAGACGAATAGGCGTAAACGCCAGACCAGAATCGCGACGCGTCTACTCGACGGCCTACTGAGGCGGCATGCCAAAACTCACACAGATGGGGGGATACAAATGCAGATGCAGATACAGCTGCCAGAACGAAACCAGATCAAAGCCTATGGCAGTAATTATGAAAGCACTCGTCGATGTGCCGCCGTCAAAATGCTTTTCGTGCCTTAATAAACCCCGCATATTGAAAATATCAATAATAATCAACAACAGCAACAACATCTATTAAATTTTATATATATAATCGTGTGTATGTCTGTAGGAGATTTAACAACTTTGGATGGATGGCGTTATACGTATTATTGATTTAAACATCAAGATAAATTACATTGAAGTCTGCCTTAGACCAAGACGCAGAGGCAGCCATCGTATTAGAAGGCGTATTATATATAAATGCACTCAGAGAAATTACAAAAATCAAAAAAATAACATACTAAAATTCTCTCTTTAAAGTTGTTTTTACAAAATTACAATAAAAAAAACTTTATTAAACTACAAACGACCTATTAGAAAAAATAAAATACTTAAAATATAAATAAAATGAAATTATTATACATTTTACATTATTATTATATTAAAGTCGCATAATTTTGACTTTTGAGTCCCTTATCCCACTTATCTTCAAAATCTTGATCAGATGTGTGTTAAAAATTTTTCTCTGAGTGTACTTACTCGCAACAACAGCTCTTTGAACAGTAACGACTTTTTGGCTGACTGCCGTTGTTGTAATTGTAGATAATTGTTGTTTTTGTTTTAGTTGCAGTTGTTGCTGTTGCAGCTGCTTTTTTTTTTGTTACTCATTTTTTTTCGGGCGCTACAAATTTCCAAACCCCACTAGGCACATTTGCGCTGGCGCACGATCCCCCCAAAAAACAAAAAAAATAAAAGCTCGAATCCAAACCCAAATCGAAATCCAAAGCCAAAGCCAAATGAAACCAAACGTACAACCGGCAATTGTAACATCAACATGAGATGTGCCTGGGCACATTTAAGCAAGGAGCTCAAACCCGTGCCCCAATATCCAATACCCAAATGCAGACCCAGAGCCCGAGCCACAGCCCGTGCCTTTGCTTGGGTCTGGCTTTGGGTTTGGGTTTGGGGTCTGTGGCTACTCTTTGACTTGTCGCTCGCTCCAAAACGTCGAATGCGTCTAATTTTCATACTCTGTGTAAGAAGTGAAACTGAGCATATTGGTGCTGTTCAAGTCATGTTTTGATATGTGTCTGTCTGTATACCTATATAATTTTTATAATATTTATATTTAATAATTTGTATTAAAACTATTTTCTGTAAAGTTGAAACAAGTTGTAAGCATCAAAAAAAAATTGCCAAATTCTTTGCTTTCTTGTTTTATTATTTACAATGAATAATTTTTTTTTTTTTTTTGTGGTCAGGCAGTAAACAGGGTGCAGGATACCTTTTTATCTGTACTTATTCTATTTTAAATATAACACCATTAATATATTCTATATTAAGTTAAATAAAAGTTGTCAACCGTTAATAAACTATGTTATATATTATATCCAGTTATTTTGGCACTTAGAATAGAGTATGCCGCAGTCAGTTTTTTGTTTGCTTTGCTTTTGGGCTTCTCCTTAACTGCGCAGACGCCGCCGCCGCCAAACGCCGAATGTCGTGCCACGTTCTCTGTCTATTGCCCTGTCCCTGTGCCTGTCTCTGGCCCAATCCCCAGTGCCTGTTGCCTGTTGCCAGTTGCCAGTTGGGCAGCCGTCGTCGTTGTCGTTTAAATCGTACCACCACAGGCGACATAAAAATAATGAAGTGTGCGGGTGTGGTCGACTCGCTCTTAGCTGGGCCGACCGGCTGACTGTCTCTCTGTCCGTCTGTTTGTCAGCTCTGCTGTGGTCTGCCAAGGGGCTGACTGGCGATCTGTTGCCAAAGACGTCGAAGCCAACGAGACGTTCGCAGATTGCTGAATCGTGTTTAGCCCAGCGGTGCGCTTGCCATCAAACCCAATGAACATTTTCTTGAGTGCTTAGAACTCAGACTTTTGTTAGGAAACCTATTCATGCCACATAATAAATAGTATACATTACACTTTAATCTATTATCAATTTTATGTCAGAGTTAATAAATTTTTTAATAAAGATATTCTATACTAACGTGTAATAATAAATAGGTAGCTATTAAATTATTATAAATTATTAAATTATTATTATATATAAATTGAATACGCATACATGAAATTTTATACTTGAATTTAATTCGAATTTTAATTTAATTGGATTTTGATTTAATTTTAGTACAAAATGCAGTTCAAAATCTGATTATACATTTATTTTTTATTTAATATGTATTGTTTTTATTGTACTTTTAAACCTATTGCAGTTTTCTATTCGTATTAATTATAATATTTAAATCATTGAATTTGTTGATTACATTGTTTAGTATTCCATTTTAATAACCCTTCCATAATAATGTCAATTTCAGACTGAAACAAACAACTTGTGCTGTAGAGTGTTGAGAACTCGTCACGGAATATGTTTACTGTGTTGTTTTGCCCACTAGACGAACACACACGCCCAACAACAGCTAGAAATATAACGGTATCCAAGGTTGTGCTACGCTTAAAATGTAATTGTTCGACTTAAAGAGCTACAACAACAAGAACAGTGAGAACAACAACAAGAACAACTGTAACGACAAGTTTTGGTTCAGTCTCTAATCAAATCCGAGGCGAATACCAGTCGAAAGGCTGGCGAGCTACCCACCTATGAAAAGCCCCATGCGCATAGATGCATAGCAGATACAGATACAGTTGCAGTTGCAGATACATTTGTATCTACAGGGTGGCGAGAGTGGTATAGGTATAGATGGCTCATGCATATGGCATGGATATGGATATGGATATGGATGTGGATGTGGATAGACACCAACACAATGGCAAGACAAGCGCCGCACTCGCCGATTGACTGACTTTGAGCTCTATGCGGGAAATTTTCACTTGAATATTCGACACACTTACGAGTCGAACCGATGCGAGAGGGGGCGGGATGAGACGGGTGGAGGCGAGGCGACTGGAGCCGGCTCGCACAGCTGGACGCCTTGGCGCAGGACTGTCTGACGGTCTGGCAATCTTTATTCGCATGCCCTGTAACCATTGACAGTGGCTATTACGAGTTAGCTCCATAAAGTCTATAACATTTTGATCAGTTCAATATAACATTTGTAGAGTAAAGTAAATCAAGTAAATATTTCTATTTGTCGATAACTGAAAATACATCGCTGAAATTGATATATATAGATTTTGTTCCCCCTTTTTTTGTATAACATGTCACAAACTTTATAGAAACTTTAAATTTAGAATACCGATAAATGTTTTTCTTTACCGATAAATATCGATTTCAGAACTTTTAGTATTTTTAAAAACTTTACCCATTTTGCCCATATTCTTAAAATTATTTCTGAGCTTTGGAAATTTTTTTAACATTAAATATTAGTTATTTAAGTATTTAACAAAGAATGTGATATTGTTGCACAGTGTATTAGCTGGCCGCGAACTCCTTGATTGGATCACTCTCGTTTCTGATTTTTCGTATTTTTTTAGGGAGGGGCAACGTGGCAATTCTGGAGGCTATGCATCATCATCAACAGCATGGCAACATGTTGCAACAATATGCAAGCGCTCAGCGCGCTCTGCATGCATAAAATATTATGCAACACGAGGCACAGCCAGACAGAGACAGAGACAGAGACAGCGGACAGCAGACAGCCGACAACAAGACCAGACGACACTTGGCTCTGGTTGCTGTCTATTTCACAGCTGTTGTTATTGTTGTTGTTGTTGTTGTTATTGTTGACAGCGTTTAGGTCTAATTGAATTGCCATTGCCTGTTAAATGTTACGTCGTAATCCTGTTGATATGCCGGGCTCAAAGAACGCTTTGCTCCCATTTGAGCGAGGCCCATAAATCTGTGGCACGAATATGGCAATGGGGGGGTGGGTGGCCAGTGTTGCGAAATGCGCCAAGTAGCGCCATCGTCAGAAATCTTGAAAATAATAAAATGACTAGTGCCGTGGCACGATCAAGACCAAGTGCTGCGGCTGCTGCTGCTGTCTGCCACTCGGAGTCGACTCCGACTCAGATTCCGATTGCCAACTGCCGCCGTGTGCTGGGCTGGCATCATAACAATAACAATGGAACCGCTGGCAGTTAAGATCGGTCGCCTTCACAGTAGTCAGCATTGGGGCGTCTGCAGTTCAACGTTCAAGTGGCATAGTACGCCCTAGAAAAATGAATTGATTCGATTGTTTCGGCGGCTGCTGCGGCTCACTAGGCCAAGCTTGGCTCAATTCTCGTTGTTTTTCATTGTTTGCAGCGCGATTTATTTTTATTTTTATTTTTTTTTATCTGCAAACTTTGGCCAACGAAAATCACAGTTGCCCCCAGTTGGCGGAGAAAAAAAGAAGTAATACTAAAAACTGATGATACAATCGCGTTTTTGACTTTGAAAAGTCAGGCCAGAGTCAGCTTAGCAGCAGCAGCAACGACAGCAGCAGCAGCAACTGATCCATTGTTCAATGACTGCCCGGCTGATTGTTATTGTTTATGAGATGCACTCGAAACAAATTTGTGGCACTTGCAACATTTTATTCAAGCAACTTCTCAGGTCAACAAAGTGTTTTATTTTTTGTTGTTCTCAATCAACAGCAGAAGAAATTTTCGTAGCCGGGCTTCAGCTGCAGCTGGTATTGGCCGAACTTCGGCATTTGGCTGCCCTTGGGTGTCTCCTGCTGCAGCCAGGACATCATCTGCTCGAGCTTATCCTGGGTGCCTTCCAGTTCGCCGCTAACGGCAAATGCACATTGCGTATGCGTCATATAGCCCCGCACATTTAGCTCTTTGGCCTTTTGGGCGGCGCGTGGCATCAGCTCCTTGACGTCCGACAAGAACAGCTTGTAGCATACCCTGTAAACCGCAATCGGTTCGGTGAGCTCAAATTTAATAGACATTTTGCAAAAATGCCTTATAAAAATATGAACGATTATAAATGTAAATTATATTGTTTACTGATCTGCTATTGAAATATTTGGTTTTCATATAATCTGAAAACTATGTAGGTAAATGCTACGATTTCCCTTTTATGGGATTTTATTATTATAACTATTTTAAATGGCAATCCACTCCATCAGTTCTGAAAAATAGATCAAATCCAAAAAACTTAATTCGCTTCACTATTAATATATATTTTATTCAACTATAGGAGATAATAATATAGAAAACATTTTCGATCACTACTACAACACTTTTATGCATTTTGCATTTTACAACACTATTTGCATTTTAGCAAATTTTATTTAACAGCACATACATTGATATTTAAGTCTTGAAAATCACATCGGCTAAGCACTTCATAAAAATCGTACCGATATTATTATAAAACAGCTGAATATACAAAATGTCTGATTCAAGTTCTGTAGACTCTGAAAATAGCCAAAATTTTCTGAAAATTGTCACTGGCAAAGTCTTGGCTAAGGACGAAAAGCAGAGTAGCTCAAATGCGAGCGTTTCGAAGAGTTTCTCCACGTCCTTTGCAAATTACGGGAAATTAGCCTTCTGCGTCTGCCCGGTGTGCCGTGAACGCCAGGGGCTGGCCATCAACAAGGATACGGTCTTCAAAGCAGAATTTCAGTTCCGTAATCTGGACCCCACCGAACGTGAATTTCTCAAAAAATTGATCAAAGAATGCCGCGAGAGCAATGTCTGCGGATATATCGTCTTTAATTATAGCAGAGAGGATGCATACGGTGTTATGGAGGGCGACATCAAGAACATAAACAAGATCAAGGACTGGCTGCAAATGCAAACCGAATACATACCCGAGCCAATGCGAAAGAATATCTATTTCTCCTGGTTTATGATCGCCAGGCAGCCAATGAAGCTCGAGTTCGACGAGTATTTAATGCCACCGGAAAGCAAAGGAAAATCTTCGGATGGGGAATCGAGTGATTAGTGTAAAGTTTTTCGCGCAGTGTTGTGCAGCTGACTCGTGCTGGCAACAGCATGTACCATTGTTCAACACTATTTGTGGCTCAATCTCTTAATTAAATATGCGACTAACAGGCAGCCAAAGTCGGGCCTAAACTACAACAAAAAAGAAACATAATAAAATGAACTCCAAGATCGTCGTTTAGTGTCGAAATTGTGCAAGTTTTTGATTTTTCCTGCTGCTGTTTTCTTGTCATGTTGTTGTAATTGTTTATTGTTGTTGTTGTTGTTGTTGTAACTGGGTAATCACACAGCTCGCGAACAAGAAATTAAATCAGCCAAGGTTATCGCATTAATAAGCCCCCTGGTTTTATTATTATTTTGTTTTTTTTTTTTTTGTTTCGGTTTACTTTAACTTGACTCCACGGCAGCTCTACTCAATTATTAAATTTGCAATTTCCGTAGCCTGAACTTTTGGGTCACTAGACTGATTTAAATCAAAGCAATAATTGTGCAAAATGAAAAAAAACAACAACAGCAAAAATTGATCAGAAGCGGAGAACCACAACAAAACTGGCGAAATACCAAAGCGTAGACAATAAAATTTGACAAATGTTGAGCGTGGGGCAACCCCACTGCACCACCACAACGGATGTGGGCAAAGTTTAAAGTGGCTCGCGGGGCGTTTGGGGTCTTGGGGTCTTGGGTGAGGCCGCCTGAGCTCTTCAGTTGAGTTGAGCTAAGTGGCTTTTCATGACATTTTATTGACACTCTTCTTTATTTTGTGCCCAGTGGAAGACCTGTTTTAGCTTTTGGCTTCGGTTTCTCACTTCTCACTCGACTTAACACATTTGACGAAGATGTCTGTGCCAGAAGTGACGTGTCATCAATGGAGCTTAGGCACCCACACAAACACACACACTCCCCTTGATAAGGCACTGCCTCTTGCTCGTAATAAGCCTGACATTTGAGCTATGATCGGAGTGTAAGAGCATCCATCCACTTGGATGTAGTCTTCGATGTCTTCGCTGTTGTGTGTAGGCGTCTGAAAAATAATAATAATTAAAAATCATTTCAAATGCGGAAATGTTGCCACAGCTTAATGCCAACCATGTTAGACAAATATATCAGATTACTTGTTTTGGTTACTTGAAAACAGAAAAAAAAAATCCAACAAAATTACAGAAATAGAAAAGAAAACAAACTGACATAAACTCAAGTCGAGGGCAGATCAACTGATCAGGCAGCGTGGAAAGAGTAGGCAGATGACCAAGTAGAGCTTGATTTCTTTGAAAGATTCGATTCTTTCAATGAATATAATACAAAAATATATATATTGAGAGTTAACTCTTTTAAGTGTAAACTTTTAAATAAACTGACTGCATATGTTAGAAAAAAACTTAACTTCAATTGTTAATTGTTCACAAAGGAGATGTAAGGATAAACCAATTGTTTGCTGTTCCAATAGGGTCCATTTAAAAATTTTTTTGCAGCGGAACGTAAGAAAGTTCAAATATTAAAAACCTTATTATTTACCATAATTACAAGTTATTATATTAGATTTTAATTCAATTATTATTATTATTTTTTTTAATTTTGTATTATAGTTAACTGTTAATAAAAATAAAATGTTTTTGCAGTTCAAAAACTTTTTTTTTGAGATAAAAATAAAATCGTAATATGATTGCATCAACTGCGAGCTATGTCGTCTGTTGGACAGCCCACATATTAAAGTACAAACCAACTATTTGCGCTCAACCCGCAATTAAAGAATATTTAATACTTTGTTTCTGTACTTAATGGCATTTAATTAGGCATGGATTGCAATTAATAGCATAGTGCTTGTTGACCAGCCCGCCGAAAGAGTGCGAATTGACCTCTATGACAAGTCCATCATAATCTTGGCCAAGACACGCCCAAGAATGTCGCTGCTCGAGGAACTAATGCAATCAGCGGTTAAATATATATACTTATAAATACATATATTTCAAATTTCACATTTGCTTTGGCTAAATGCAATAATTAAAGACCGATAGTTAAACATAGATATATGTATATGAAATAAGTGCTAAAACTAATAACAGCTGCCGCCACAGAAGCCTTTTTGCCAACATATATTTAATAATACACTCGAAAATCGAAAAAAAAACAAAAACAAAATGAAAACCTATTTTAAGACGCCAGGCACCTGGAGGCAATTGCAGTGCTGCAGTTGGGCAGCGACTACGACTGGGTCTCAGAGAAGTTGGGCAGCTCCTAAACGTTCGAGAGAAGGTCAGACCCCGCACGTTTCATGGCTCGTAGCGCACCTATCGTATAATTAGAAACGAACGACGACAACACGACAACAACAACAACGTGTTGTGTGTGTGTGTGTGTGTTATAGTGTGGCCCGTTCTGTCGGGTGCTATGTAGCCAATTGTAGAATGCTTAGTGCTACACATAAGAGAGAGAGATACAGATACAGATACAGCTACAGCTACAGCTACAGATACAGATACCGTGTGTGTGTGTGTATATATAAAAAAAGTTAAAGCGCACGAGTTAAAACAATAACATAAAGATAACTACAACAACATGAAAGCTACCAACGAACTTCTGATACACTAGCTAAAATCATTTGAGCTGGTTCGAATATATGGATTTAAATATTTTAAATTGAATGTGTTTTTAAATTTTTCATAAATGATTTGCTTTTAAAGATAATTATAAATATTTAATTAAGTGAAAATAAAAGAAACAAATTTGTATATGTTCTTAAACCATTTTTATTTTGTAGTTTCTTAATTAAAAAAAACCCGGTGATATTTCTTAAGCTAATGAAACATATTGTTCATAAGGCATCGATGCCTTGCAAAACAATAAATTATATTGCAAAGCAATAAAATATATAATTTAAAAAAAAAAGTTTCTTAATTGATAAACTTCCCAATAAAAGGAACTTTGAAAAGAACTCAACAAAAAAAAATATGTATATAAATATAATAAAATAAATATAAAATATGCATAAAGAACTTTAAAGAGAACTTAAAAAAAAGAATGTTGGTGTGTGTTAATTTAATATGATAAATATAAAATATGCAAGCATAAAGAGTCTGTCTCTTACTGACCCCAAAAACATATGCGCACCAATAAGAACATAGTTTTTACGCTTCGTTACGGTTCGTTTCAGTTCGTTTATAAAGAAGAACAAAACACTATACTCACATAGCTTGGGGCTCTGCCAATAACCGACTGTAACTGAGACGACAACAGCGCGATGTTTGGCGCATGATGATGATAAAAGTTGCGTATTGGAGTATCGGACTCGCACTCGATTCGACCCTGCGCGCGTTAAGCTCAATTGAAAACACCCCCCATCACCCGAACCCACCCCACCTCTCGCATTCCACAGCTGAGTTCGCTCGGTTCTCGCGAGCTTCGCCGGCCCCATGCAAAGTTTTGTGGAGGCGCGCGTCGCTGATACGTCGTCGGACAGCGCTTGGGTCTTGGCTACACTCACACACGCACGCACACACATATACACACAAACACACACATGCATGCACATATACATGCATACATATGCTCACTTTCGATGTATTTCATTTTTTCTTTCGTTTTCATTCGCTGCGCGATTTGAAAACGTTTAAATAACAAGCAACAACAAAAACAACAGCAACAAAAACAACAGCAACAACAACCACAACAACAACAACTGGCGGGCGGGTCTTCTGCGCACACACAAAACCCAACAAAACTTTACGAGCTTTTTATTAGTTTTTTTCTTTTCTTCTCTTCATGTTTTGTTTTTGTTTCACAGTTGTTGTTTTTTTTTTCAATTTTGTTTTTTTAGCCAATTATGTGCAGCAGCTGCCGTTGCGGCGGGGGACGCGCGGCGAGCAGAGGTGTTAAAGCCCCTAAACGTTGTCGTTGTTGCTGTTGTTGCCGGCCATTGCTGTTGTCGTTGTTGCTGTTGTTGTTGTCTCAGTTTTGTTTTCGATTTTGCGCATAAATTGAACGAAAATTGTTTATTTGCATGTTTCGCATTATTGTTTTTGTTGTTATTGGCCATTTAGTAAAAGGCCTTAAAACATAAACTAAACGTTTGTTAAACTGCTTAAACGCAGTTGTTGTTGTTTGTCAGACTAATTATACTCAACATTTCAATATATGGAAATTCAAGTCTCGTTTATGTTAATTTTTATGTACTACATTTTGCATTCAAATTTTTGATATATTTAATACAGGAAATTTTTTTAAACATGATTTATATTGAAACGACCTCGATCTTGAGCGTTTAGAAATAGAAAGGTTTCAGAATTGGGAAACTTGCGACTGGAAATTGCAGTTAATTTATTAAAAGTGCTCCATTTTTGTTGTTTATTTATTTTTTGAAAGTAATTTAATTTGTATATTATTTTTTCCCATTGCTATCATATTAGCAACAGCTTTGCACTAAAAAATAAATAAATAAATTCATAAAATAAAGATCAATGTATTTTTTTATTATTTTTACAAGTATTTTAATAGTAAAAATAAATAAATATAAAATTTTGCAAAAGCTTTGCTTTAATAAAATAAAATAAATAAATAAATAAATTCATAAAATAAATTTAAACTATATCCGAAGGATCAATGTATTTTTTTCTTCAATTATTTTTGTAAGTATTTTAATTGTAAAAATAAACAAATATAAAATTTCGCCATAAATCAAAAAGAAATTAGTTATAGGATTAAATTACCTTTAAAAAAAATTAATTATAGGTTGTCTTTCAACTCATTTAGAGCCGTGCGATAAATGTTTTTATTTATTTTATTTCTTAGTTTGGGGGCCAGTCATTGCAACTCATTGCACATATCAGCATCTTGCCACTTAAGCATTATCAGGCCATCAATCAGTGCAAGACAACAAGACGCTTCCTTGCCACATGCAACATGCCACACAATATCAACTTTCCTCCCGCTGGGGCAGAGAAACAAAAAGCCATTAACTTAAAATGAAGAAGAAGAAAATAGAAAAAAAATAGTTGTGAACTCATTGACTCAAATAAATAAGAGGACGGCATGGCACGCGGCCAACAGAGAGAGATCATCAGCAACAATAACAACAGCAGCAGCAGCAACAGCAACTGTTGCTGCCACACTAACAACCACAACAAACAGCTACAATAATAGAGGAACCGCGATTTGCAAATCTATGCCATAAACTGCCAAGTGTCGGATGATGCTGGATGATGTTGGATGATGTTGAATGTTGTTGGATGATGATGATGATGTGGACTCGGGACGCGGAGCTGGAGGACGAGTCGGCGGGTGCCTGGCCATAAAAACGGACAAACGATAGGCCGGCCAACGGTGGATGCCACTGGGGGTACCTGTTGTTAGCCTTCATCGCGTAACGGTACAATTTCTACAAGGGAATGTGCTTTCATTTTGAAGTGTTGCATTTGCAACATGGCCTCAGCCATGGACTTGGATCTGCAGCTCATTCAGAAAATCTAAACAGCGAGCCAAAAATCAGAGAGGCGACCGCTACTGTTAGACAGCATGTTGCATGCAACAAGCGAAGGCAGCTGGCAGCTGGCAGCAGGCAGCAGGCAGCTGGCAGTTAGGCAGTTAGTCACTTCACAAAGTCATTTTTGATTTGATCGATTTCGTGCAACAGCAGCGGCAGCACAAGAAGAAGAAGACAACCAACCGCAGACATAAAGTGCTTCGAAAGAAGGCACATGACATGGACTTGAACATGGCCAGGAACAGCAATAGGAACAGAAGTAGGACAGCTAGAGCCTGCAATGCCAAGACCCTTCTCCCATTTGTGGCACATGTGTGTCGTATGTTAATCGCCATCAGCAGCAGCAGCAGCAGCAACTGTTGGCGAGTGAAAGATGTAGTTGAACTTTCCATTCTCCATGTCAGTCAGTTAAGACTTATCTTAAGCTGCCGCTTAATTACGAGCTCCAGCTGCCCGGGACCTGCCCCCAACTGGCCAACATCAGCCGCTCTTGTTGTTGTTGTCGCCGATGTTGCCGCCGTGAGCTGCACGCTGCGACTGCTGGCCGGAGCTGCTAGACGCGCGCTCACTTTTGTTTATTTGTTGGTTTTCTTTGCGTATTTGTCTCGTGTGGAACGCAAGTGGAACAACTTGGCTTCGGCTGTAGCTTCGTGCAGAGCGATCGGCTAACGAAGTTGCGACTCGTGCTGGGGCGGAAGATCTCCACCCAGTTTCGGATGCAATTGGAATGCTGTTCAGCGGCGACTGCGCAGCGACTGCAAATTTTCATTGAGTAAAAAAAGCTGTCGCAGCTGTGCAGGATGCGGCGACTGCCTCATTTACCGTTGTTGTTTGTCTGCCAGCGTCGCTGCCGCTAAACTTGTCTAGGCAGCAGCAACAGCCGAAGTCGAGCTGCAATTGTTGCTCTATTCGCGCGTGTATGTGTGTGTGTGTGTGCTTGTGAGTCGGCTTTGTGGATCGCTCGATCTGTGGTGTGTGCTCTACATTAAGAAAGAAGTGTATTAGCTTCGATTTATTGCATCGTCTCTGGACTTCCTCAAAATGCTCAACGCTGCGCTGCGCTGCTCTGCTCCGCTCTGTTCGGCTGCTAGTCTGCCGCTCAGCTCAGCTTCGTTGTGGATCTCATCGTCTCTGCTCGTCTCGCGGCTCGTTGTGTATTCATTCAGAGCACCCATACATAGACAGAAGACGCTGCTGCGGACCGTACAACTATTTTGCGTTTATTATTAGGAAATCGAAAACGCTTTGCACTGAGCCTCTGACGCTTCGACTTCGACTCTACCTCTGACTCTGACTCTGAGTCTGTGTCTGACTGTGGCTCTGGCGCTGCCTCTGCCACCGACTCTGACTGTGAAGCTGCGCGCTAGCCGCCTATCATCAGTCCGTGAGACGGTCTCAAAGCTATTGGTCGTGTTGTCGCTTGTCGGTCGCACCAAAAGCCAGCACCACACACAAAAACCACACACAAGTACAAAACAGCCCCAGACGAAATCCAAGACGATCGACCAACTACGTAAGGCATCACCAAACGCAACGTAACATAACGTAACGCGATATGCGCGCGCGCGCTCGTAACATTTAAAGATAACGGTATAATAATGTTATACACCACTAATGCGCATGCCAAGTGAAGTGTTGTGGGCGTGTCTTAAGGATTACTATTTGCCAGTGCTAAAAACGAATTGTTACTAAACGGAATTATGTGCAAGTTTAAACAAAAAAACCTTACAACTAAAATAAAAAAACCTTATAAATTGTTTTAAAAAATTAATTTAAATTAATATAATTTATTAATTGCAAAAGAACATTTTTCAACTTTTCAAATTCTGAAATTTTTTAAATAAATTTCTTTTGGAACAATAAATGCAACCATTTTCCAACTCTCAACTTTAATACCACATAAATCTGGCACAAAAGCTACACAAAAAAATTGTTTTAAAAAGTCGTACAAGTAAAAAAATACTTTTCCAAGTTTTAGACGCGCCCAGAAGCTGTAACACATTTGTGAACTATATATAAGTGAATATTGGTGCTAAATCAATGATAACTGCATACTTAAATGCAATTAATGCAAATTGTGACAGATGCAAATGCAAAGTGAGTTAAGCTGCTACAACAACAAAAACAACAATTCGCAGCACATGTGTACAGGCTGATGATGATTATGGGCAGGCATTAGAAACAGACAATCTATAATGAAATTATAAAAAATATAACAAGCAAAGATTATAGCCAAGAAATGCATTTTAGCACTACTATATAGTATATTTATAAGCCACACCAAACCGATTAATCGAAACTGGGAAGTGCTCGGTTAGGATTGGTGTCAACGCGTGCAGCGAGAATAATACGACAATTACGGTTAATTAGTATATAGTAATATGTTATTAAATTACTGAAACCATAAATTAGCTACTTAAAGAAAGTCCCACATCAATAAAAACAAGTCTTAAGTTTGTACAAAGTGTAAAAAGTAAAAACGAGAAAAATATATAAAGCAAAAATATAAAAAAAACACTCCTAATTAAATATAATAAAAATATAATAAAAATATAAAGAATAATTCTTTGCTAATAACTGCCTATAGATATATGAATGTAATATAAATATAACTACTAAATTTGTTGATTGTTTGGCATAACTTTTAGAAAAATAAACTATTTTACAATTCTCTGTGTATCCTACTATAAACAAACTCAACAGCTCCTAACTATCGAAACTAATACAATAAAATTCTAAAGTGCTGGTGAATACAAATTTGTTACTTTTTTAAAAATATCGAAGAAAGCTGCTGTAAAAAAATTGTTTTGTACTCTAAAAGAAAAACCACCAGATAATCTATAAAAATACCGTTAAAATATTTAACCTAAACAAGAAAAAAAAACAAAACGGATTTCACACGCGCCGTCGGCTGCCCAGGTTTCCTTGTTGTTGCTGTTGCACGTATGCAGAATGACAACAACAACAACAACAGCAACAAGATCAACTCAATATAGCTATAGCCAATGCCAATGCAGGTTATCAACATCCGTAAAACGCTGCAATAGCCAACGGTGTTCAAATGTTGATTTCTTCCTGCCGGCCAACGGATATCCGTGCGGATTTTATAGCTGCAGCAGCAGCAACAGCAACAGTAACAGCAGCAACTAGACAACGTTGTACAATTAAACTCGAAGAGGCTAGCAAATTGATGCTGCAGCAACAACAACTATCACACACAACATCAAGCATGTAAGTAGCGAGCGTATATATCTCAAAGATACATTTGAGTACTTTAAAGCGCGGCTCACATTTAATAAGCGCAATCACAGGATCTCGACAAATATTAAACTTAATGTCATCCACAAGCAGTTTATTTGCACATAGATACACAGACATTAACAGTTATAAATGTATCTATGTATCTGCAAGATTCAAGGCTTCATTGCTCGCCGACTCGGTTCGTTCATTCGTTCGACTTTTGTGCATTGTAATTGATGAATGAATGAAATTGAAGTTCGAGTAATGACGCAGCGCTTTCGGCCCCAACCGACTTCAAAAAGCCAAACAGCGCGAATAGAGTTGTCCAACAGGCAAAGAGCTGAAGAGAGAGAGACCAACAAATAAGTACAGCTAAATATACAGATACATTTACAGGCACACGGCTCAAGTAACTTTTTAATTTTTGCCAATCAAAAGAAATAATAAATTATATAATTTTGGGTTACGCCTAAATTCACGCACTTTTGCCAACGGCACGAGCAAAAAGTTTTTTTGTTGGTATTTTAATGTAAAGGGCAACCGGCTAATGGAAGTGTTTTCGAGCCTTATAAAGTATATGAATTTAATATGAAAATTACAAGTCAAAAAGATGACAGCTGTAGTTTTTGTGTCTTTATGTGGCTTAACGTAAAACAATAATATTTTAATAATTTAAATATATTATATAGAACATATAAAATAATTGAATTGAGCAATTGAGTTCTCATAAAATATAAGCAATTAAGGTTCAAATAAACAGTTTATATTAAAAAAAATGTATCATATGCGTGGAATAGCTTCCTTTTGATAGAAGATACACTAGATAGATTGTAATTATAAGATATTATATATTAAATACTCATTACGTAGCATTTATTGTTGAACACTCTAACATGATTTTCAACTATTTTCCATAATAATTATATAAGTTGCACTTCTAAGGTCTTTTTGTTTTGCTTTGTTTTCATAAATATTTTTTATACATTTTTTTTATTATTCATATTGTATTGTTTTTTTGGTTATAATCTTTTATTTTCGAAAGTGATTAATAGGTTTGACATGTTACTTTTACGCTAATTGAGCGATCAAAATCAAATCGAATTTGCTAAATTTGGCAGCCAGCTGGCCATCACAGCAGCCTTCACGGTGAAGGGTGAAAGGGTCGGCATTCCGAATTGAATCCAATATCACAGGCCCACAAAAAAAAATTCAGCTTGAAAAACCCAAAGCCGAAGCCAGAGCCAGAAAGAGCCGTGTCCAAACGGTTCATTTATGCGTTAAATGCACGAAAATTTCGAACGTGCCACAGTTTAGACATATTCACAAGATGCAGATACAACAACACCAACTGTGTGTAGATTTACTAGCCTATATAGGCATTGGGCCGATTAGTAGCGCCTTTCGATTTTCATTTGCTTCAAGTGAATGTTTTGGGCGCGTCTCAGTTTGCAATGGGAGGATGGGGGCATGGGGCATGCGATGTGGCAGGGCGGGGAGGGTTAGTAAATTAAGCAGGTTAATTTAATTTTAAATAGAAGTTGATGGTTGTCTTGAATTGTCTCGGTCATGCAAGTGGCAGCCCGTTGTGGAAGTGGCAGATGGGCGTCGAAGAAGCGCTACAAAACAGATCATTAATTTTACGATCTTGGAGGTTAGTGAGTGAATGACTGAATGAGTGAGTGGCTTGCCCAGACAGGTTGTGGCTAAATGAACGGACCGATCGACAGTTGGACTATCGCTCTGCTCGACTGTGGTAGCTGGAAGTGTACATCATTAAGAAGTTAATTAGTTTGAGATTAATATGTTGGTGTTATTTAGAATGTTTTCAACATCAGAATTGGACAGCAATGTTTGCGTTGTTCTTGAACTATATTTAAGAGATTCTTCAATTTTCAAGCATGTTTCAATGATCGTTTTGCTGCCAATCTAAAATAGAATCAATTTCTCGTACTTACATTCTCTATTTTATGTAAGAAATCTTCTAAGCATTATTTTCTTCTCTATGTAATTAAAAGAGTAAAAAGAATCAAATCAAATAGAATCAAATAGTGCTGCTTTTCTTTGTACCAAAAGATTTACGTTTGAAGAGACAAAGAGAGAAGAAAAGAGTGACAGTGCAAGAGAGACTGCAAAAGAGAGAAAAGGACACAGATGGAAAGAGAGTAAAAGAAATATTACCGATGTCTGTCTTCCTTAAGGTGGTGGCTGTAAGATAAAAAACGAAATTTAAGCTTCTAAAAGAGTACACCATGAATTTTAAATGTCATTATATCGATATATCTAACCCATTTCAGTCGGTAACATTATGTTCAAGAAGACTTCGTTCATTCAATTTGTTCGATTCTGCTTTGTGCCATATTCTTAAACGTTTCACAAGCTTGCTTCGATGTTAAACCGAATGGCGAAACAAAATTTTTTAAAATATACAATTTCGAGACATTTAATAGTATTTTTTGCGATAATTTCAACAATTTTCCACCATGACCATTTGTGATGATTATGAAAATCGAGCAACTTTCTAAGTGAACAACAACAGAAAATAAAACTCACACGCATCCAAATTGATGACATTTCATCATTTTAACTATCGAACAAAATTTGTTTACAACACTCAAAATGCCAATTACAAGAGAGCGGAAAATAAAAATAAGTGAAATGCTGTGGATAATCTGCGAATTGATGGCCATGACTGCCGTATAGAGACATATATATTTATATATATATATAGGTATATATAGGATTGGGTAAGGTGAGAGGAGCTGGAGATGTGCCCAACTGGCGCACGTAATCCAAGTCAGTTAATTGCGCCTTAAACCGGAAGCGATGGATTTGATTGCGTTACACATTTTGTGTACTTGGAATGTGCGCTGATTTTTTTTGTACTCTTTTTCTTTTCAATTTCAATTTGTTGTTAGAGCTGTTGCTGTTACTGCTGCTGTGATGTTGTAAGCAGCACAATGACGCTGACGCTGGCTCCGATTCCAATTCCGATTCCGAGCGGGCCTGGCGATAACCGCAATCACTTTGAAAATCTAAAAAACAAATCACTTGAGGCTACGCAGCAAAATCAAAGCAGACAGCAGACCAGAAAAAATAAAACCGATCCAAAAGATCCGAATAGACCAGCGCCCAACGGTTGCCTTAATGCCTTGGCATACACTTAATCCACATTCAGTACGAGTCAGCAGGAGAAGGAGACGGAAAAGATGAAGGAGGTGGGCGGAGGTGCACTTTAGACGGCCTCGCAATGAAAGTTGACCGACAATTACCGCTGCTCGAAATACGCAAATCGATTAAATGAAAATCATTCGCTGGGAGTGAAAAATGCATTAGCAGATCGACAGATAGCCGATATATATAGATATATAGTTAGGTATGTGTATAAATAGATCTAGTTGCCTACCCCTTTGGCCTTATGCAAGACAATTTGAAATGCAGCACAGGAGATGAGTTGTTTTTTAATTGGAGCGACACACACACACACACACACATACATTTGTATATGTAAAGAATACCACGTAAATGTTACGGTGTTCTATTTAAATTAATAGCGCGCCGATTTAAACTGAAACTGGTTTAACTATAGATTTTATTTAATAATAAACATCCTCTATTAAATTAAATGCGAAATTTCCTTGGCAAAAAATGTGGGCATAGAAAGTCTTTATTGAAAGCTTTAAAAATAAAATAATATATTTTTGAGATACAGTATAATATTTTAAATATCAGCTTAAACAGTAAAGAGTATCTTTTAGTTTTGTTTCTGGCTGCAAATAGTTTGCAGTTGCGTATCTTCCGCATATATTTGAAATTTACCAACTCATTTATTCAGTTTTCCCACTCAAATATTTGCGATTTTGAAGAATGTGCAGCTGTCCTCCAAGTTTTTCTTGATGTGCCAATCTTTGATTTATACGTACATATATGCTATACATATATATATGTATATGCAAAAACTATTCGCATACGCAACAAGCTTCAATTATTATAATTTGCATACTCATCCAAACTCAATTCAAGACGTTCTGACACACCCCAAAAATGTACTTGCCTTGTTTTACTTATTTTTTGTGCTTTATTTTTAAATGATTTTTGCTGCTTAGCAAAATCATTAGCAAATTGTTAAAATTCTGCAGTTGCTCGTCTACCTGGTCTCAGTTTGAAAGACCCTGCACATCCAGCGTAGTTAAGAAACTTGGCTTAATGATTACCCCACCCATTTATCACAAACAAAACAAAAAAAACAACAACAACAACAATAATAATAATAACAATACGCGTATTTTGAAAGCAAAAGTAAAGTGTTTTGAAAGTAAACTACACTAATTTAAAGCTGTAAATTAACCAACTAAACAACAACAAACAACAAAATACATTGAAACCAAGAGCGCTTCAGGCCAGCTTTGACCTTGAATGCAATGAGAGAGCTTTAATTAATTGTTAAATATGTGTGTGTGATCTGTGTATGTCCACAATTAAAAAGGTGTAAAAAACAGCATCCAAAGCAACTGCCGATCAAAACAGAAGGAGACAACAAAAATAATTCTATGTCGCACAGTTTGAATCATAAATACGCCTCATCATTGATCAACGTTGAGATCAAAAACATATCATGATCAGACACACATATGAACTAAACAGAAAAAAAATTGAGATGTCAAGTACCGAATATTAAATACTCTTACACTGAAAAAATTTTATTGCATAATTTACTTTTCTTTATGAACTTAAAAGAATTAAAAAACTAAATACTTAACCGATTTTTGTCTATAGGCATACAAATGGCGAAAATGCTTCTGTGAAATACTTATTGTATAGATAATAGATATAGAATAGAATAGAATATTAGGAATAATACACTTTATATACAGTCTCAAAACTGGCAATGTGTTACACATTTTAACACAAAACTAAAGTACTCACTGCAAGGGTATCTCAAATATAAACTTGAGCTCAAAACTGGAGCAATTTTCACGCTAACTAGATGAAGCACATACAAAAGCTAAATAAACGTCATTTTGCCCATAGGGCAGGCGACACAAGAGAGAAAAAAAAACCACAAAAACAAAACACGTCAAAAAAAAGTGAATAACTCCCCATATAAGACCCATAAGCTCCATGAAACACAAGACTTGCAAGACAAACGTCATCATCAGAGTTGTTGTTGTTGTTGTCGCTTGAGAGTTGTACTTGAAAATGAGTTGGCCAAAACACAAGTCTGATGTGCCTGGGCTCCACTGATGATGAGTAAACACATATATATATATATATATATAAATTTATGTCCGAATATACAAATATATAACCGTTGATTACAATAGGAAATAATCCCACAAATTGCTTTAATATTCACTGCAAATCAAATGAAGTTGTGCCGAAAGCTTTACAATGCTCAAACTAAAGCGACACAAAGTCGCAAAGTTTCTCGTTTTGTCTCTGTCTCCCCCTCCGCTACAAGTCAAAGCATTTAACCTTGGACCATAAAACTCTGCAGACAACAACAACAACAATGGAGTAATATGTAATCATCGCATTGAATCTTAAGTCGTACTCCTCGCATGTGTGTGAAATTGTAGATTTTGTATTTATTTTTTTTTTTTTGCTTCTTACTTTTCGCATTTCTGATACGAATATTGTCGGTCTCTCCCCCCTAATTGTATCGCATTTAGCATGGCATATTGTCTGCTACTCTATGCTTGGTCCCATGATATATGGCCACACAAAAGCACACAGGTGCAGCACCCCACATACTGTACTCTATAGCTGGGTAATGCTGTACTTGACTGGCCAACAATTTATGTGCCCCGAAATTGTGTGCTTTGTGCGGTGCTCCATTGTTGGGTCCACCAAAGTGGGCTAGTTTGTGGGCAATTTTTTAAAGAATTTGCCCACATTACGTCTATTATGTCCGTCGTTTGGTGGCTTCAAATGGTTCGTTCACATGACACTGGCTCATTTGTAGGGAGACGTTAAGTAAGTAGGTGCCAGAAAAAAAAATCGATAACATGTGATTTATAAAAGCTCAAATTGAATAGCTTGAAAATGAGGTGGCTAAGCATATAAGATTCAGTAAAAACGAATGTTTTCTTTTAACTTTTTAGATCACATTTTTGTTATTATTGATAACCTCAACCATATAATATAAGACAGATTAATGACCAGCATTAAAAAGTATATAATAAAAATTGATATAAATACAACAAAATAAAGAGCTAACTAATGTTTGTTTGAGTTTAAGAAGATGAGAGCAAAATTCATGAGTTTATCAGCAAAAATATTCAAACAAATCATTTTGCATTAAATAAATGGCAAAAACTATTTTTAAATAAAAAAAAATCAAGACAAATGAGATTAGAAAAATTAAAATCTCTCCTCAAGAGATAAAATATAAAAAGCAAAAATAGTTAACCCGATTCTTTCGTTATTATTCTAAAATCTTACATTTTAAATAACCAAATATTATTATAGTTATTAAAATGATAAAAATTAAAAACTTAAATAGATAACTGTTGTAGTTATTATAGTAAATTTCCTGAAGTATCGTTGAAATTCCAAGGCTCATAACGCCTGAGTGTATGCAATTATATGTTATTACAACTGTGAGGCCTCAGAATTGACTTCTGATCGACAAGATCGAGTTTCGGTGGACAGGCTTCAGTGCTTTGGCGGCCGGAAGGAAAAGCCATTTAAGCCAAGCGCGACGAATGTCGCTAATGCTTTTGGGCAATTTACCAACACTGTAAAGAGCGAGCAGCCAACTAAAATACTGAATACTGAAAACATGTGTGCAAAGCCGTCAAAAGTAATTGCCCAGGCAGCGCTAATTGAGCTCCCAGTCGGGGCCAATTATTCTGCAATGTGCACATAAACATGGCAACGCCGACCAACGTGAGAAAGGCGGGTGGCTGCGGGGCGTGGCATGCCATCAGGCCTGGCATTCAAGCCAAGAGGGTGCGACAAAAACAGCTTGTCAGCAAGTGCGCAGCAGCAGCAGCAGCTGAGCTCGGAATCAGCTTGTATCGAATCGGGATGGGCTGTCCACTGTGTGTGTGTGTGTGTGTGTGTGTGTGTGTGTGTGTGTGTGTGTGTGTGTGTGTGTGTGTGTGTGTGTGTGTGTGTGTGTGTGTGTGTGTGTGTGTGTGTGTGTGTGTGTGTGTTTATATAAATATGTGTGTGTGTGTGTGTGTGTGAGGAGGAGTCAAAGCACTTGGCTGGCAACATCCGCGGACGCGGCAACTGGAGCACTTTCACTTTAGGCCAAGTGGCAGCAACAAATGGAATTCGCTCATTGATTGTTAGCTTATTTGCGATACCCTGTAGATAAGGCTTAAGGGTAGTTTGTGAAAGCGAAAAAGAGGGGTATACCCAATTTTAATAGGCACATTGCACTAGGCATAAATATACAAATTATTAATATTTCGTAAAATGTTATTTCCGCTTTAAATTTAAATTACCAGATAATATAAAAGTGAAAAAGGTTGTTTTATAGCGACTGGTTTCTCAAAGCTCGATTAAATAAACTAAGATCAAATTTTCGGTTTACAATTGTAAATAAACTCAATATGTGGCTTATATATTGATAATATATTGTGCTTGTCAATAAAGTTAAATCTATAATATATGTTTAACAAAAACTTAAAAATATATGTTATATATATATATATATATTATATATAATTTTATGTGAGATATGACATCGTAACATGCTATAGGGCATCTACAAGTCGAGCACAGCTTGCTATTAAATTTTAATATCATCTCGATGTTGGCAGCGCACGTGGCTTAAACAGTAGCCGCATGTTTTATGCTGCTGCAGTTGCTGCTGCAGTTTTTGCTGCATGTGTCAGTTTGGTGGGGGCGGCATGGCGATGGAGGAGGTGGAGAAGCATTCGAGAGGGGGAGGGGTGCGGATTACAATTGCCTGCCCCAGCCTGCAATATAATTAGGCCTGCAGCGAAAGGCATTCGGACATGCGACGTTTGTTGTTGCTGCTGCAGTTGGGTTTTTTTTTGGGATGTGCGCAATATTTTATGCTTATGACCAGAAGAAGAAGAGGAAAAAAGGCAGTTGGCAAGCCTGGCATGTTACAGTTAGGTTTTGGCCATTGTTCAACGCCCGCAGCCAGTTAACTAGGTGCAGGCACAGGTAGAGCTGCAGCTAGAGGTAGAGGTAGGGGTAGGGGTAGGGGTAGGGGTAGGTAGGGGCTCCTTCAGACTCATATATGTATGCAGCTATGCACTCGATGCAGTTATAAAGTTTTGCCGAGTGAGCCGCCAAAATGGCCAAGACAACTTTCTTCTTCCTCTCTCAGGTGCAAACTGGTTTACTTATGATGTGAATGTTGATACGGTTTCTTTTCAATTTTATTTAGTTTTTTTCTTATACTATTTGCTGCTTCTATTTCGTTATTTTTAATAGACTATGTTGTTGTTGTTGTTGTTGTTATTGTTGTTGTTTCTTTTAAACTGGCGACAAAACTGGCCGAGGAGCGAGGCTCTGGCTATCGCTTTCAACTAGAACAAGCTTAACTGGCTCTCGGGCTATTGGAATAATTGTATCACCTGCCTTAACTGAACTAAGCCGAACTCAAACTGAACTGAAACTGAATTATGTGGTAATAAATTTATATCAAATGAGTTGCTTCCAACACACACACACAACTCTCGCACACTCGCGAGGCTCAATGAAGAAATAACATTTTAATTAATTGCATCAGCGTTTAGGCAATCAAATGGAGCTGCTTTTTTCGGTTTGCGGGCGGATTTGTAGTCTTTGATGAAGTCTTGAAATGCACAAATTATTTTTTGGTTCGTTTAAAGTGTTTTGCTCAATTAAATATTTGAATAAATTTGGCACTCTGCTGCTGTTGTTG
Source organism: Drosophila micromelanica (assembly GCA_004143825.1). Taxonomy (NCBI): domain Eukaryota; kingdom Metazoa; phylum Arthropoda; class Insecta; order Diptera; family Drosophilidae; genus Drosophila; species Drosophila micromelanica. The sequence continues at coordinate 21,380 of SCDY01000091.1, read as the reverse complement.
TTGTTGTTGTTGCTCTTGACTAGTTTTATACTCGTAAATACTTTCAAATTTCGCTAAGGCAACATTCACTCAAACAGGTGGGTGCCACACGGATGTTCAGGCCATGGATACGTGTGTCCAGCAAAAAGTTTACCTTTCAGTTGAGATACTTTGAAGAAAGTTGTCAAAAAGCTACCGCTTGGGAACTTTGCATAGACTCATATAGCTACCATAGCAATCGACAAATATATTTTAGAATTATTCTACTGACTTAGCCATACCCAAAATGACATCAATCATGAAAATCGGTTTAATTAATGGGAGCTATGAATCCAAAATAACATTTTTGTCAATTTTGGCAAATGAACAAGAGGCAATAAATTTTTTGATTTTTTGACCAAAAAATTAAAAAAAAAATTTTATTTTCAAATATGTATATATTTTTAATGTATAATCAACTTATAAGGCAAATCATGACAAAAAATGCTATCAAACGTGAAAATCGGTTCATTTTTGACAAAGTTATAGGAGTTTGAATTTATGGATCCGAGAGATTTCAATGTCAAAATATTTTTGACTACAACTTTGACTTCCTCAGGATCGGATTTAATGTTGTCTTCTACGCTAGTTTGCGAAAATACGTAAGGGGGAGTAAAAAGCAAATTCTTTTTAAAATGTATTCAAGCCTTCGCTAAGCGTTAGTTCAAGTTATTTACATGCTCTGGCTAACTGACATTAAGAGCTTTTCACATAATAAACAACACAATGGAGATATATCAAGCAGGCCACGTCGGGCATTAAATGGACTTTAAATATAGAATAAATGTCAGACTTTGGCTGACGCAGATTAATAATTGCATTCAAAAGGCTGGCAGTAAGTATTTGGCCGCCCACAAGGCTCATATATCAGGCATTTGGCATGCTGCCACAAATTGCTGCAGCTGCAGCGGCTCAATAAAATTCGTCTGGCCGGAAAAAGACAGTCTTGGCCTGATTGTCATTTACAAATGAGAACTCTTAACAGAGGGACATTAAAATGCTCCACAAAAATTGCTCAACACATAGTCAAAAAAGGCAGTAGGCGGGAGGCGGGGGGGTCAGCGCGGGGGCAACTGCAACCAAACCAATTTTGCACCTACGAAATTCGCAGAAAAATTTCAATTATTTAAGCATTGCAGCCGGCAGGCAAAAGGAGCCAACGGGCAAACGGGGCAAACGGGCAACGTGCACCATGCAACAGATATTTGTTTGGCCAAAAAACAGAGCCTGGACGTGGCGCTTGGACTGGTCGTCTGCATGTGTGCTAGTTATATAAAAAAGGCTTTAAGTAAGAAATAAAAAATAATAAAGAAAAATAAAAAAGATACATTGAAAACTATAACAAACAACAGGATGCAGCGTCGGGGCAAGCAGCACTTGGGAAAGCACTTGCCACAGCCGAGGAGGCGCTGAGGAGGCACTCGAGTTGGCAGCGAGTAGCTGGAGCTGTGGTAAAAATTGTTGTCGATACAGTTTTCGACATTTCATTCATTTAGCGAACAACGACCGAGGCTGCAACAAATGCGGCAACTTTTGTTCGTTTTGTTGTTGTTGTTGTTGTTGCTGTTTGGTTTCGTTTTGGCTAAAATTGAAACAATTTCCGATGTCACTCTCACTTTTTATTTCACTGACGACCGTCCAGGCCATAGTCGTAGCCAGCCACAGATACAGATACAAATGCATAGATACAGATACTCTGTGGCAGGCAGGCAGGCAGAGACAGTCGGGCAGCCAATCTAGACAACAAGATATGTAACGCAGACGACAAACGCTGCAAGACGTGATTTGGAGATGTGTTTGCGACGGCTACAACAACAACAACAACCGCAACTGCAACTGCAACAGCAACTGTTGCTGCTACACTTGTTGTGACCAGTGCAAGGAAAAAGTGGTACAGATTGCCCCATTGCAGCATCATCATCATCAGCGATTCAGCTGCAAACGCATCCAACTTGCGACTTTGTTGCAAGTTTCTTGTTGTTGTTGTTGCTGTCATCGCTGCTGCTGCTGCTGCTGTTGCTCTTGTTGATATGTTGCATTTACTGCTGCATTTCTTTTCAACAGCTTTTAATCTGCAACAATTTCTGCAATCATTCACAGTTGAAGAAATGCGACTGAAATTTATGATTTAGTCTGACAAATAAATTTGTAAGCATATAAAAATGAAATTATAAATAAAATTATTTATAAATTATGGGTTACATTTAATGTCTTCGTTAGACAAAGCTACAAATTATTTATTCAATGCAAACATTGCTTAAATTTTCTTTTTTATTTATATTCAGAGAGGTGTTTTTAAACAATTGTGTCAAGTTAAAACCTCTTGATTAAATTCTTGTATGAAAAATGTTAATTAATTCTTAGTTTAATTCTATAATGAAATACTTGCATTACTTCTGCTTTGAATTATATTACAAAATATTTAATAATATAGCTTTTTAATGTTATAAATATTTCAATTGTATTTCTTGTTAATACTGATAGGACCTTTTTAAATTATATACAAATTTAATATTTTTTTATTCTTTAATTCTTTATTATTAATAACTCTTAAAACTTATTTAATTTTTGTTGCATTCCTGCTGACTTCAAATACGTGAATGATTTTCCATATGAACTCCAAAATAAATGTCTGGTATTATTTTCATTACCTGCCTCAACTTGCGCTTGATTTCATATATGAGTGTGTGTTTGTGTGTGTATGTGTGTGTATGTTTGTGGCTTTGCGTGTTTGTTTGTTGTTGTTTTTGTTTTTGCTGTTGCTGTGTTGGCCGTTTGTTGTGACGATTTTGGTATCAGGTTGCCTCGTTAGAGTTCGCGATAGATGCGAGTCGAGAGAGTGAATGAGCTGAGTGTGCGTGTTGTGTGTGTAAAATGTGTGTGTGTGTGTGTGTATGTGTGTGTGTTGATCCTGCCAACAAACGTTTGTCGCCGCACTGCTTGTCAGTTGTTGTTGTTGTTGTTGCATTTTGCTTTGGCACTGATGTAACAAGGTTTAATTTTCCATTTCAATGCGCGGCGGCTGCGCTTTGGATTTTTACTCTCGTTTTTTATTGTGCGGCGCCGGTTCGCTTCAGCTTCAGCTTTAGCTTTTGTTTTTTTTAATTTTAGTTTTAGTTTTAGCTAGAGTTTTAGCTATAGTTAGTTATAGCTTGGGCTAACTGTTAGCTGGTTGCGGTTGATTATGCTCAGCTCCTCGCTGACCACAAGCGTAACTGAAGCCACTCGCTGATTATGCGGATGACAATAATAATCATCATTAATGATGATGATGATGATGACGTTGATGTTGTTGTTGTTGTTGTTATTGGTGATGATGATGATTATGCGACTGCCTGGCGTTATAATTATGCAGCTGCAGGCTAATAACCAAGTCCGCGTACATTCAAGCAGGTTGATTAACTCCCAGATACCCTATAATCAGGTTAGTCAAAAGGATAATTAGCTCTTGATTCAGCAAATTGAAAAGGGTAAGGATGACCGACTAGATGATATCTTAAACACAGACCAAGATTTACAAACAATTTCTGATAAATGTACCTCAGCTCTGTCTGTATTAGGTATACTCCATTTTGTTTATATTTTTTATAGGGTATATATAATCATAAGGTTGCTGCTGTTGTTGTCTTGGGCGAGCGACTACTTAAAGCCTTTGGTGTGATCCATTTTGAGCATGACCAAGCTAATCTGATGGCCAACTATTGTCAACAGCTTTGTGGGGGCTGATTATGTTGGCTCGGGCTGTGCTATGCAGCTCCTAAGATAGCCAACATTGTCGTCTGTCGACATCTTCCACTGGCCATTTTCCAATCTAGAGCGTTGATATTGTTGTTGCTGTTATGTGTCGCTGTCTGTTTGTCTGCCTGACTGCGTTTTTCGCGGTTTTACAACTTTGATTTCACTTTTCTTTGCAACATGCGATGATGTTGTTGTTGTTGTTGCTGTTGTTGTTGTTGTTGTGCCTTCACTGGCCGTTTTTTGAACTGTTTGCTTCATTGCTCTCGTTGTCGTCTTTGCTGTCGACGTTGTCGCCGCTGTCGCTCCGCTTAAACTTTGTTACTCTTTAATTGGTTTTTTTTCTCGCTCCCCATCATCTTCTTTAGGCATCCGTTTTTTTTTTTTTTCTCTTTTAATGATGATGCAGTGGCCAGCGTTGGCCATAATTGTCAACCACTTTTGCACGTTAGCCACAAATTATCAACACATGGATATGCAATTCCATTTGAAGGAGTTTCTTTGCCACAGCCACAAACAGTGCTGTGTGCTTGGCTGCCTGCTTGTGAAAATAGTAGGGAAATTGAGGAAAATTCAGCAAATTATTAACTGAATTAACCAGCGCAGTCCAGTTACTTTGATTGTTTTTTAATATACAAATAAAACTAAATATTTGAAAAATTTCCCGATTATCCTAACTGGCTGGCTAATTGGCTGCAAAATTTACCTTAATCCAACGAATTACAAACAGTTGTAGACTGAGATTTAAATTTGCCATCACATTTTTTTTATCACTAAGAAAAATATATATTTAAAAACATAAAAATTGCATTTTTTCTTTGACATATATTTTGCTGTTTGTTGCAGTTTTTTTTAGTATATTTATATATTATATTTATACAAAAATAAATCTAATATATTTAATTTTATTATTTATTTTCTTTTATTCATTTCTTTTTCATTCTTTTTCTTTATATTCATATAACTTCTATCTCTTTCTAAATTTTGTCTGTCTGCCTATCGACCCTAGTTGTGCTTAATGAACCCAGCTAAAGCTTAGCTCACAATCCTATCCGTAATAACTTAATTATAAATGTGCACAGTTAATCGTAAGCTGACCAATCAAATTGATTAACAGTTCTCTCATCTGCGTTTAAACGCTGCCATTCAAGATCAGCGAGTATCATTTTTTAAATTAGTCACAAACCGAGCTGGCAAAATGTTAGATGCTACCCTCTATATACATAAATATATATGAGTCAAGATCGTATTGAAATGTTATAGATAGTTTATCGCTGACATCAGTTAGTATCTGTATTAATATCGAATGCGATCTTGTAACGCTTATGTCATCGGCAAAGCAACCAACGCAAAAGTTCTCAAGCTCCAAATAGTTTTTCTTTTGGTTGAAATAATTCAAGTCTTACAAATGCCTGAAAACAGTAAATCAAAGCAGCAAATGCGGCTAATTAAGTTTTAGGCCACAACAACAACAACAGCAACAAAAGACAATTTGTTGTGCGAATGGTTGTGTGTGTGTGTGTGTGTGTGATATGTGTGTTGACGTCGCTAAATGCTGCACCAGCCCACGGAAAATGTCTCGTGAAAAATTCTGTTCTAGATAGCAGCAACTGTTTGTTGCAGCTTCATGGATCGCCCACAGTTGCAGTTGCGTTTGTTGTTGTTGTTATACCCTGTAGCCATTGAAAAGGAATAGAAAAAAAAGAGTTACACGTTTGTTGTACAAATTTATTTAACAGAAAACATATGCGGCTCTTTAAAGCATAAATTTCCTTTTTGATTTATTTTGGTTTGAGCACCTTTTTGGATGGAAAGTTTTACCATTTGTTTTGTTTTATTTATTTCTATTTAATGAAATGTAGAAATATAGGGTTATAAAGTACAATCGAAACCCATATTTTAGCATTAACAATTTCTTATCGAGCAAATAATAAACACAGTTGTTTTTTAAGAATAAATGTTCTCTAGACTGAATTTAAAAAAGAAAAAAAATATCCATATGCATAAAAAACTTAAATAGTTTGTTTAAACAACTTAAAAAAAAATTTATTCCTTTTATATAAAACACCGGTCTCTTAGCAATAGGTAAGCAGAAAAAAAAAGAAAAAGCAAAAAAAAATTTAAAAATTTGTAAATTTAACCTAATTTTTTATATAATTTTATTTACATAATTAATAATAAATTATTATTATAAAGAGTTATATACTTTTATTTATTTTGTAGGTGACTAATTACTGTTTACTTTTAGAGAATTTAGTGTTTAGAGATTAAGGCTTCCTACAGGGTAACTGCTCGTCGGGCATAAGCTCACACTTTTAAATGTTGCCGTTGCCATTGAGTCTGCTGTCTGTCAGTAGCTTTGTTTTAGCTGTTGCTGCTGCCTTTGGTTCACATGACTTGCGTGCCATCTGCCAAGAGGCCAAAATCAGCCAAGAGCCGAGAGGCAACTGCCAACATTGCAACTGACAACTTCAGTTTGGCTAAACTGCAGCCTACGCAGCTGCTTTGCACGCACCTTTAAGTGACGACCTCCATGAGGGCAGCTCCACAACTTCCCCCCCTGCCCCTTGGCTCCATCTGTGTGTGTACTTAAATGTTTGTCAGTGTTTCTTTTTCGTCTGTTTGTCTTACATAATCGTCACTCTAGATACCGTTTTTTTCCACTTCTTCTTTCCTGCCCCAAAACAACATACAATAGAACAATTGTTTAAACTTTTGTAGAGCGGCGGCTTTTGGCATTGCGCCAAAAAAACAAAAACAAAAAACAAAAAGAACCTAATATAATGGATAAAAAAAAACATAGAAAATAATATGAAATAAAGAACTGAATTAATTTGTCGTATGAAAATTGAGTTCTCTTTAAGACGTCAATTATGCTCTTTTTTTGTCGTAGTGCCTGCTCGAACTATTTTTAGACATTTTTCGCCTTTTATTGCTGCTTTTGTTAGAAGAAATGCATGACGTAGATGGGTATTACCCGGAGCTATCTAAACTGGCGCAGCTGTGGGAGTTCAATTGTGACGCACCTGAAACTATGTCTGGCATTAGGTCTACAATAGCAACAGAGTACATAAAATGCTGCATTTAGTATCTTGTTAAAAATAATTCCAATGGTGATGAGTCTGAAATCTATTTGAGATGCGATAGAAGGGTTCCGTTTAAGATAAACTTGGGTTATTCCGAAATGTGGAATAGACGATTTCAGCTTTTCATACTGCTAATCTACTTATTTCTAAATATAAATTTAAAATAAATACAACAGTGTAATACAATATTGACTTTAATATCTGATATGAAAAATTTTTAATATTTTGACAGGCTAAAAATAATTCAGTTGGTAGAAGATAAACAAGATTAAGTAGCATTTTTTATGATAATTTTAAAATTAATAATAAATATAATTGACAACATTTTAATTCTAATATTAATAATTTCATTAATTTAATATAATTTAAAATTAATTAAACTGCACAACATTTTTAAATATAACCTTTATATTAATGCCAATTAAATTTCTCTTTTGCAGGCTTGTAAATGCTGCCCAGAACAAATTCTTAACTCGAAGGCAGCAAAGAGAATAAGGAATAAGAATAACTAAGAAAAAGAAAAGAACCGAAAACAGAAAAAGAAAACTGAGCAACAACAACCACTGAGCAGCTAATAACAGTTATGAGAGAGAAAGACCACTCACCAAGAAAGATGCTTCCTAGCCCAAAACAGGGCTGTGTTTACCCTGCCTTAGGATTAATACCCACATCGTATGTATCACATGTACCTTATGATCTGTCCGCCTCGACGACGGCGGCAACAGCCACCAGCAGCATGACGACAACAGCAGCGCGACAACAACTGCAACAGCACCAACAGCAACAGCAACACCAACACCAGCACCAACAGCAGCAGCAGCAGCAGCAACAACATCATCATGGCAACAAGGCGAAGCGGCGCAGCAGCTTCGATCAGCCGCTGGACCTGCGACTGGCGCACAAGCGCCGCCAGCCGCCGGCGGGCAAGTTGGAGGAGCTGCCGCAGCCGCTGGAGGACGAGAACAGCAATCTGATATTGTTTGCCAACGAGCTGGCCGCGCAGCGCAAGGAGAAGGAGCTGAACAACAATCACATCGCCGCCTCCCTGGCCGACCTCGGCTTCGACATGAGCCGCAAGATGTTGCGTGCGTTGCGCGAGGGCGTGGCCACGCCCCCGGCGCCAACGCCCAACGCTGTGGTGGCCGCCGGCGTGCACTCAACGCTGCTGGAGGCGATGACGAAAACGCTGCCGCTGCAATACCGCAACGTGTTCGCGCCGCCGCCGGCGACAGGCGCCGAATTCGCCTTTCGCCATCCACTAAAGAAGAGCGACCTGAGCTGGCCCAACGAGCAGCAGCAGCAGCAGCAACAGCAGCAGCAGCCACTAAAACTGGAGGCAGCTGTGCCCGTCACGCCCACACCGCATCCGCAGCTGCAGGAGTTCCAGTCGCGGCAGCACACCCGCAAAGCGAAGCAGCGACAGGCGCAGTCGCAGTCGCAGTCGCAGTCGCAGTCGCCGTCGCTGGCAGCAGCGGCACCCGTGCAGCAGCAGCAGCGGAACAAGGATCGGTACACCTGCAAGTTCTGCGGCAAGGTGTTCCCGCGGTCCGCCAATCTGACGCGACACCTGCGCACGCACACCGGCGAACAGCCGTACAAGTGCAAGTACTGCGAACGTTCCTTTAGCATCTCCTCGAATCTGCAGCGGCACGTGCGCAACATACACAACAAGGAGCGGCCGTTCAAGTGCGAGATCTGCGAGCGCTGCTTTGGCCAGCAGACGAACCTGGACAGGCATCTCAAGAAGCACGAATCGGACGCGGTCTCGCTGAGCGCGTTGAGCGGCGTCAGCGAGCGGATGCACTGCATCAGGCGCTTCTGCGAGAATCCCAGCGAGGAGTCCTACTTCGAGGAGATACGCACGTTCATGGGCAAGGTCACGCAGCAGCAGCAACAGCAGCAGCAGCAGCAGCAACAGCAACAGCAACAACAGCAGCAGCAGCAACAGCAGCAGCAGCAACAACAGTCACTGCCATTGGCAACATCACGCAGCTCCGCCTCGTCCAGCTGCTCGGCCTCGCACACGCCCACATCCTCGCATACGCCCACGCAATCGGAGTCATCGGAGACGCTGGCGCGGGAGCTGCGACGGCTGCAGGCGGAGCGCGCCAAGGCGGGCGAAGACAGCGGCGAGGAGACGCCCAAGCCGGAGGAGCAGCAGGCGGAGGCGGAGGCAACGCCAGAGGAGGAGCAGCATGAGGAGGAGGAGGAATCCAAGTCCATACAGCAACTGAAGAAAACGCTCGCATCCAAACTATTTCCCACAACAACAACAGAAACGCTGACGCTCAAACAGGAGCCTTAAAAGCCAATTCCAATCCTGAAGTTTAAAACAGAAAAAAATGCAAAATGAAAAAACAACAACATTTCCTATATGGTAGAATCGAGTAGCAAAAAAGAAAAACACAAACTATTTGCAAATCGTATATATACTTAAATCTTGTTTAGCTGTAAATACATATATATATTTTAAATTTTGTATTTTATAATTTGTATTTTTTATGTTAAATGTTAATGTGTATATCGAATTGTACAAAAAAAAGCAAATATTATTGGCAATTGTACTATATCAGTTTATGTAAGCATTGGTATTCTTTTGTATATATACAAAGCGACACGAGACACAACAAGCGCCCACTGTTTAATAAAAAGTTACAAGTTTTTTTAAAATTTACTAAAAAACAGCGTGAATTTTATTTTTTTTTTAATGAATAGCTTAGAAACTAAAAGCACTAAGTTTGCGCCATCTAGTGTTTTGCGTGCGTACTAGCATTCAAAATTAGCGCCTTACTTTAAACAGATTTCTTTTATTCATGCAGCCAACTTCACGCTGCGCAAATTTGACGCCCAAGTGAAGTTGGCCGCAACAGTTAACATTAATTATTAACTTTTGTTGATATTATAAAAAAGCCGGCAGTCGTAAAAATTTTAATTTTGCTTAGAAAATTTCTATAACCATAAATTTATTTTAAAAAGTGATCCCTTATTACCAAAAATGTTGTGCTATTTTAATGTTTAGTACAGTATAATTTCAAGATATGAAAAGAGTAGGTAATAAAAATAACTTTATTAATTTTATTAACAGTAAACATTACCTAAGTCTAAGTAAAGTGAAGATAATTAAAAAGAAATTGCTGCACACTTGCAATAACAGCTTAGCCAACTGTTAAGTTAACAGACGATCTGTTGGCATTTGAGTTGAGCTCTTTAAACAAGAGTTAAATTGTTAAATAAATAATTCGCAAAATGATAACATTTACTTTAAATTTAAGATCGCCAAAACTGCAGCATGGCAACAGACAACAGACTGACCACAATTACGGCCACAGCCGAGCTAGCGGCGCTGCAGGAGCTCTATCGCAAGGACTGGCCCAAGCACTGTGTGGGCTACTTTTGGCTGGACAACTTTTTGCGCTGGTTGGCGAAGGAGTCTTCCATCAAGCACCTGGCCGTCTACACGCTCAACGGCGACTGGCGTCGTGATGGACTCTTCATTTTGGTGGTTTGTAGCTGGAATAACATTTAATATACCCACAACTAAAGATCAATTTGTGCCCAACCCAGCATCGCTATCAGCTGTACTTCAGCAATTTGAGCAGGCAGCAGACGCCGGAGCTGGTGACAGCCCTGGGCCTGTTGGAGTGGACTGGCGGCTTTAAGGTGAGCGCCATTCACGAGACGCATCACAGCGTATACAAGCAGCTGCTGCGGGAGCATCAGCTGGTCATGGAGCGGGAGATGCAGACCATTATGTATCGCCTGCCGTGCGAGCGGGCCAAGCAGTTGCGGCTGAGCTGCCCGTCCGGCTACCGTCTGGACAGTGTCCGGCCGGAGCATGCAGAGCTGATCAATGAGCTCTGGTCAGCGCGTCATCCGGGCTCGCTGCGGCTCATCCAGCTGCTGATCGCAAACAACGCCAGTGTGGGTCTCTACGAACTGGCAACGGGAGAACTCTGCGCCTGGTGCTTGAGGCAGGTCGGAAGTAATATAGTTTAGAGACCATCTCCTAACGCAGTTTCTATATATTTTGCCAGGCTGCAGAGCGGCTTCCTGGGCGCACTCGAGGTACGCCGGACACACCAACGCCGCGGACTGGGCCTGGTGGTGGCCACCGCCATTGCCCGGCGCATTGCCAACGAGCTGGAGCACGACGTCACCGCCCTGGTGAATCTGAACAATGCGGCGGCCTGCAAAGTGTTTGATAAGCTGCGATTCACGCTGCTTGATGGGGAACACTACTATTGGAGCATGTGCTTGGTTCCGGGCAAGGGATCACTTAATTGGCCGGCTAACGAGTAGCAGACAGAGTGTAAACAACAAAGCCCCCAGCTGTGATATATATCATCAAATATCGCGCTAACGCTTGATAAGACTCGTGTAAACTGGCTTGATTAAACAGTAAACTGTATAAAACCGCAAATTCAGCTATGGCCTGCACCTCATTCTGAAGCGAGCAACTACCTCAACCATGTCCGATTTGACGCAGCTGGCACCTTTAGATACACAAAGCCTGCGGCAATTACAGCTGATGTATAAGCGCGATTGGCCCAAGTATTGCCATGAATTCTACGTCCTAAAGAGTTTCATTGCGTTCGTGAAGGGCGATCCTGAAATCAAGAATCTAAATGCATACACCTTGAAGGATGCGCGTGCCCAGGAGCAGGGCCTCTTTCTGATTGTGGTATTTATGCGCTGAAATATCCATGCTATAGAAGTCTCACGTTGTTGTTTCTAGGACCGCTATCAACTGTTTGTGGGCTGCCTGGGCAACGGCCTGGATTTGCTGGAGCAGGCCTTGCATCTGGTGGACTGGAGCAGGGGGCTGCTCTGCAGTTCAGTTTCAGCGCGTTACCTTGCGACCGTGCTGAAAGTTGTTCAAGAGAAACAGCTGCCCGTCGAATTTCATGATATGAACAATCTTTACCACATGCCCGCGAAGCAGGCGCTGCACCTCGACGTGGAGTAAGTCATCAAATCCTGCAGCGTGGTGAACGCCCAATCTCAACTGTCTCAATTCACAGCTGCCCCAGGGGTTTTCATCTGAAATCGCTGTCAGAGCAGGATGCTCATCTCATAGATCGGGAATGGCCCTACAGCCAGGAAGGCTCCTTGTACTTTGTACAGCGCCAGATACGTCTGTGTCCCAGCGTGGGCCTCTACGATAACGAGTCGCAGGAACTGGTCGCCTGGTGCATCAGGTTAGTACCTGCATAGGGAAAATTTATCAGTTATTAACGCAGGACACTACTTCTTCCAGAGCGCAGGATGGTCTGCTGGCCGCTTTGCAGGTGAGGAAGACACATCTGCGACGCGGCTTGGGTAAGCTCGTAGTCCAGGCATTTGCCAGGTGCATTACTGACCTGGGAGACGATGTCCTTGCCGAGGTCGACCCCGAAAATATACCATCTTCGAACTTGTTCAAGACCACGGGCTTTCGCGTGATTGATCAAATACATTGGCTAAGCATTCTGCCCGCAACAGGCAGCTTCACTTGGCCAGAGGATCAGTAAAATGAATATATGTTAGGGAACGTGTTTAACTGATAATACATAAATAAATAAATAATACATAAAACATTACTTCTCATTATTTACCAAGAGATAAGTTTCTGTTATCGGAAGAGCTGTCTAATCCAGATCTAAGCGGTTCTAGCCGGATAATCATCTCATATTGGTGCCATAAAAACTACTATTTTGTTGGTTTTGATATATCATAAGACTGTCATAGAAACAATCTGAAAAATTGTATAGACATTTAAATTACTGAAAATAATTATAAAAAAAAATTTTTTTCTTTGTTAATTTAGTATTTTATATATAAATATTTATATATATTACTTGGGTTTTAAAAGACTATAAATCGTGTAAATTATGTCCGATCTTGATAAAGATTGCCTTTTTGAACAAATGCAAGTTTATAATTTCGAAAAATAATCACTAATTGGAATTTTTAAAATCAAAAATGCTAAATATTTACAATTGTATTTTATGAAAGTTAATTAATGATAATAACAATATGTACGATTTTAATAAGGTAAGAGCAAAGACACTATACATTTATTATTATTTATATGTTATTATTTATTTTGTCTTTGGTAAGAGTATTAATCCACGATAAAGAACATTAGCTAAATTTAGATTTTTAATTTGGCATTGCATAACTTTGGGCTGACGCGAAAATCCAACCCGTTTTGGATGAATTTGAAACGACTATACCTTGGCTATATATAATCTTATCGCGAAAAATACATATCAGATTAAGTTATAATATAGTTTAGTTGTCCACATTACAAGTTATGAATATTACAAAATGTCATGATGTCACCTTTTCTGGGAGCCTACAATTAATAAAAATTAATAATGTTTGCAAAACAACAATAGTAGATAAGTTTATTTAAATTTTGAATTTCTATTAATATTTTAAAACATCATTTTATTGTCGAGCGCACAATTTACAAAGCAGCCCTCGCAGAAATGTACTTAGCATTATGCAGTTCTGTTAAAATGCATTCCACACCAATCGCTCTCCCGCTCTCGCTCTCTTCATGTTATTGCATTAATCATTGTTCAGTTTGCCGAGTTCTTTCGCATGGAGCGGTCGTTTGTCCGCCCATAAAATGCGATACAATTTGGAACCCGTTTGCCTTCAGCAGCTGGAGAGTTTTCAGGAGCTTTACACGCAGCACTGGCCCAAATATTGCGCAGAGTTCTATTGCCTGGATAATTTCATAGGTTTCTTCAAGAAGGATCCACACATTAAAAATGTTCGGGCCTACACGCTGGATGCGCAGGCCGCCAAAGAGACGGCGCTCTTCGTGATTGTGGTTAGTTATGCGATGCGAGAGTGGACTTAGTTCTCCAACCTTCGATTCTTAGGATCGCTATCAGCTGTTTGTGGGTTGCTTGGACGATTCAAGTGAGCTGCTGAAGCGGGCATTGGGTTATCTCGATTGGTCGATGGGTTTCAAATGCAGCTCCATCCCAAGCCGACACATTGCGGCGCTCCAGGCTGTGATCCAACAGAAACAGCTTAAGGTGCTGTTCAGCGACATAACCAACCTGCACCACATGCCGCAAGAGGAGGCGTCGCAGCTTCAAGTCGAGTACGTTCTCTCAACACTGTTTTAGCTCATTAATCTAGTGTCACCCAGCATACCAGATGGCTTCCTTGTGCGTGGCCTCAGTGAGAAAGATGCGGACTTAATCAACGTGGAGTGGCCCAATCGTCATGAGGGTTCCTTGTACTTTATCCAAAGGCAAATACGCATGTGCCCCAATGTTGGCCTCTATACAGCCGACACTCAGGAGCTGGTGGCCTGGTGCATCAGGTGAGCACTATATCTACAAATATATGTATTTTGGATTCCGATTACGTTGTTAAAACTATTTTAAACTAAACTAAAATATTTTTTTTTACCCTGAACCCATTGAAAATGGGTAAAAAAGGGTATAATGGTTTTGTGCAAATGTATGTAACATGCAGAGGGAAGCATCTCCGACCCCATTAAGTATATATGTTCTTGATCAGCATCACTAGCCGAGTCGATTTAACCATGTCCGTCTGTCTGTCTGTATGTCTGTATGAACGCGTCGATTACAGAGACTACAGAAGCTAGAAAGCTGATCTTGGACTCAATCTCTCATTTATTTCAGAAGATCGATAGCCCTTTCCGTTTTCTTATTATCGATATTTATCGCTTTTTGACTCGGTTTTTTATGCATTACTCCTTAACTATAAACGCTAGAAATACCAAATTTAATATTATGTTCGCGTAAAGCATACAAAGAATTTAAAACATTCCGGGTTTGGATACCTCCGCCCAATCGCCACCAATATTGATAAAACCATACAAACCGCAAATCAAATACTACAGTCTTGCAAATTGGTTTGTACATTAGTTTTGATGCACTGAATAAGTCCGGAAAATTTCATAACGATCATGCATTTCGTTTACGAGCAAATCAAGAATTTCTTTGCCGTAGTGGGGGCCAAGAGTTGTGCATGTGAGGCAGTGGGTCCCAGGTCCCCAGGTTCGAATCCCGGTTCTGCTCTTTCTTATTTTCCGTTGATAATTGCGAACAAGTATTTTTTTTTAATTTTTAACCACCCCAATTCCGATTCCTATGGTAGCTATATAAATCTATTAGCTATTGGATTACTTTGAATAAGAGCAGACGGACGCACACGACAATATCGATACTGAAAAGAAAGTATATATTGTATGAGATCACAGATGTATCCCGTTTTTCATTTCTTATCATATCCTACAGACTGCAAGGCGGCTTTTTGGGCGCACTGCAGGTGAGGAGCGCGCACAAGCGACGTGGTTTTGGCAGCCTGGTAGCCAAGGAGCTGTCGCGGCGCATAGCCGCCCTGGGTCAGGATGTTATGGCACTTGTGAATCCACAGAACCAAGCGTCCAGTGGCATGTTCGATAAGTTGGGCTTCAAAGTGATCGATCAGTGCCTTTGGCTGAGAACTGAGGCTGTGGCAGGCGAGTGCTTCTTTTGGCCGGACGGGCAATAGAAACCCGTGCCAGGCTATGTTTATATACATTAGATTGCGTCATAAATAAATGTACAATAAAACACTACAGCTATTGTATATGAATACAACTTTGGTATAAAAATATGCCAAGGCTTTTATCCAAGATGACTCTGAC
Organism: Drosophila micromelanica; assembly: GCA_004143825.1. Lineage (NCBI taxonomy): Eukaryota > Metazoa > Arthropoda > Insecta > Diptera > Drosophilidae > Drosophila > Drosophila micromelanica. Next base: position 5,879 of record SCDY01000091.1, on the reverse strand, counting down.
TAGACGGCTAGTTTACGGCAGCTGCCGACGCAGACGCTCGCAGCGCTCGTGGAGCTGCGCTGGACACTGGCGCACACTCGGCTCCAGCAGCATGTCCTCGAGCAGGCGGCGCACACACTCCAGATCGTGGTGGGCGTGGTAAGCGTTCATTTGGTATGTGGCGAAAAGTAAGTGGCTGTTGTTGGTCGTTGTCTGGGCTAATCGGCGGGTGGCAATGAACTCCAAAAGCTCTATAAAATCGAGGTAGTTAATCCCAAAGCTGGCGCGCAACATGGTCTGGCAGTGCGCCTCAAAGTTGTCCATCTGGCGGCAGTCGGAGATTTCGCGGCGCACAGCCGACAAATTGTCGAGCAGGTTGCGCCACACGTGTGGCACGTTGCACGCATTGAACCAGTTGTGATTGACGGAAATGGTGTCCGTCACATTCCACACCTGGTGGTACCAGCCGCTGGGCACGAACACCGCTTCGTTGGCCCTCTGATCGATGGTGAAGTAGCGCACCTTGTGCCGCTCCAGCTGCGCCTCATCAGTGCTAAAGGGCAGGTTGCGCAGACGATCCGCCAACTTGAGCTCCTCGCCGGGCGGCATTATCAGCCACTTCTTGTGCCCCACAATGTTGGTGGACCAGCTGTAGGAGCCAAACACATCCGCGTGAAACGAGGTCCTAAAATAAAGACAGGTATTAATCAGTTGGCTGTCTGCGCCTAGCTGGCCACTTACCAGGAACCCCTGGGTCCCATGTACACGAAGCGATAATCGTCGCGCTTCTCCGCGATGAGCTGCTCGTTCAGCCAGTCGGAGGCAAAGTACTTGGGCACTTGGTAGAACTCGTATGTGGGCAGCTGGGCAGCCAGATGCCAGTCCTTGAGGTAGAGGTTATCCTTGGCCATGTTGCTATTGGGCTCAATTTCCGCGCTGCGCTGCCAGCGCGACAAAAAGTCGTGGAACCTCAGCTCCAGCTTGGCATGGCTATTGAAGTACCTCGCATTGCAGTCCGCGACGGGCACAGCGAGATCTCCGATGCGGCTCCTGAGGTAGTCGAAATTGATGTCTGATGTCTGGCTGTGGCCAAGTGCACTTGGGCTGTTGTTCGCATTCTCGTTGTCCTTGTCCGCTGGCGTTGCCCAGTTGCGGCACTCCCAACTGTTGGAGACCTCCGTTATGATGACGGGCCAGTTGGCGTCCATGTAGCGCCAGTAGAATTCGTTGTAGCTCAGTTCTTTGGCGGATCGCCGCTGGACATCGCCGTCGTCCACATCTGACTGTGGATTCTGTCGCGGTTGCAGCGCCAGCAGCTCCGGCGCCGCATTCTCCGACGCCATGCCAGAAAAACCAAAACAAACCAAAAATGTAAACAAAATGTGACTGGAGATTTTAGTGTGGGTACAAGGTCATGAAGAAAAAGAGTGCAACAGTTTCACGCTCTTTGCCAAAGGTCTTTGTAATGCCAAAGAAAGCTTAAAAAATGTGTAAAACTAAGCAACAATTTAAAGTGATTTGTGAATAAAAATAAGAAACCTATTATATATTTATATAACTGCCTTAATATATGAGAGAAACCTCATGCTGTATATTCGCATTCCTTAATTTAAAGTGTGACGTCACATTCAAATACTTTTCTGTCTGAGCTTGCTAAAATGCAGTTGCGCAGTATGTTATTTTCCAGTTCTTGCTCAGTGAGGAGCAACTCTGTTACAGTGAGGAGCAATCTTGTTACATCTGAAATAAAATGCTGCTCAAACGTTTAGCATGTACACAAACCAGCCAAATATGATCCAACAACCATAAAAGGTTCTCTTTTTGAATAAAAAAACAACTTGAATATTTATTTTACTGCATTCTGTTGTCATTTTATTGAAATTTATTTGCTAAACATTTTACTCATTATCAAATTTTAACTACAATTTGGATTTACATACAATATGCGCTAACCCAAGGGTCGTCACATTACGAAGAGACGCGCGCGCTTTAAGAATTCAAATTGAAGATTTGTTTTTATGAATGTTATGTGTGTTTTGTGTATAATTTGCATCAAGTTCTATAATTATATGTATATATGTATATATAAACTTTACAGATATTTTATGCACTCGCCTTATAGGCTAACATTTAGCCTAAGAACTAACGCTTGACTAACAACTTACTAAGATACAATGTAATTGTAATTATAATTATAGTATTATTAAATTTTATTATTTTTTTTGCTAGAAAACTATATAGGCTTATAAATCATATAGTACGGTGTAGGTAAAAATGTTATATACAGGATAAATACAAAATCGTATAAAATACGTCATAAAAAATTGTAACAATAGTTTTTTATTTTTGCATAGAAAATTTACAATTATTGAATTTGTTTTATGTTGTCTTTATTATGTATATTTATTTACTTAGGACTACGCACATTTGACTAGATTTTTGTAGGTTTAGAAGGTACAGAGATACTGACAGAGTTTTCTTTTTGTTTCCTTTTTTTTAATCTTTGTTATTGTTATTGTTATAGTTGGGTAGGGCGTATGCAGGGAGAATGTGTTATAGATGGATTACTATATATTGGTGAAACTGCCAAATACTATATTATATACAATTGTATTACGTGGCATGCACTTCGAAGCTATTGCCACGCCCACTTTTGCTTACTAACTAATTTAGTGTGTTGTACGCTATTTATTCATTTCAGTAGTTATTTATACAACTGCTTAAAAATTGAACTAATTAAATAAATAACATTTAATTAATGCCTGCCCTAGTTGAGCAAAGCTTTCAGTAATTCTTAATAATTTCCTATATATAATATTATATTATTAATATAATATTTAATTTATATATATATATAATATTTAATTTAAGTGTATGCTTTCCCACTTTTCAATATTTGCATTAGCTTTGATCTAAAAAATTAATTTAACTTTATATTTATTACATACTTGATATGTAGTTTTCACATAAACAACTAAATAAATCAAATCGGAAACATATCAAATTATTTTTCTTTATATTTTTATTTTGTCATCTCTTTTATCTATTTGCGTGTTGGTCCAGTTGAAAGTCGCAATTGGGCGCTCGAATTTCATGTGGGAGTTGGTTAGGTAGACGAAAAAACCGTTAATTTAGCTGCTTGCAGGTGACTTAAATAATTCTAAACAATTTCTTATCAAGTGGGGTGTACTTTTTCCTTGGCAGTCTGTAGATTGTCACAAAACTTAACAAAAAAATTTGAAGGTATTTTTTTATATAGAACTTATCAAGAATTAGCCAAATACTTAGTATAATATATACTTAAAGCTTATATAAACCATAGCTAGGCCATCTTATATAACTAGAATGCAATTTATTTGTAATATTATTTCATTTATGTTTATCGGTAAATTTTATATGCAGCAAAATGTATTCGTTGCATGCACCGTCAGGCCATCTATTTTACAACCTCTCTAGATTTAGTGCTTAGATTTAATTAGCTGGAAGTACAATTATACGGATCGTCTGTGCGAAAGTTGGGATGATCTTCGTAGGGCTTGATCCCAGCTGCCTTTTTATCATCGCGTATTTTCTCCACCTGCTGCATAACGCGCAGAAAATTGCCACCAGCCAATTTGGTTAGCTCGTCGATAGTCCAACCACCTCCTAAAAGTTCAGCAAACAACGTTGGATACGAGGAAACATCCTCCAGGCCTTTGGGTGTACTGTAATTGTGATGAAAAAGAGAGAAAAATATAAATTAATAAGATCGAGTATTTTAAGATTACAAAATGTGCTGTATCTTAGAATTGAACTTATTGGAATACCTAAAAAGAAGAAAAAAACACAATACGGCACGCAAACAAGCTTTCTACTCAATTACATTTTATTTTTTGTTATGGCAGCAAAATTAAATAAAATGGCAACCGGAGGCCAAATGTGGCCAAGTTCTGTTTGGATAATAAAGCAGGAAAGGACTTTATGTAAGTCACAGCCACAGAGCACAAATAAATAACAAGCAAAACAATGCCAAATAAATAATAAATTAATATTTCTGGTCGCACTTGAAAGGAAGTACAAATAAATAATAATTTACTGTTATATGCAGCGTTTAGGCCACGTTTTAAATGGCATGGAAATATTCCGTATACGAACATTTATGCATATACAGGGTGCTATATTAAGTAGATAATATATTTCAATTGAGCTCATGCCAAAATGATTCTTTTCTTCTTCGTTTTGACCCTATGTCACCCTGTATTTATATATTTGTCTAGCAATAAATATTTGAAGCATTCTTCAAACACTCAAAACAAAAACAATTCATGTCATTTGCCTTTGCTTTGTAATTTCTGTTGTATCTTTTATTCAGTTGCCATGTTGTTTGGGCTTCCTTTGCGGCCCCGCCCTCTAAATCATGAGCATATTTCAGTTTTCTATAACTATTTGGCCATGGGCATTTCGACATTGTGTTACAAAATTAATATCACTCATTTGCGGGCATGGCCAGCACTTTAAATTCAATTCGCATTCCACATGATATATTTATCACAATAATCACGCAATAAATGTAAATTTAATTAACAATGCGAGAGCTAAATATTGGATTAACACAAATAAAATACGCTAACCGAAGAAAATTTTAACTTTTTATTTAACTTTATTGTTAATTAATCACTTTACAAATAATTTGCATAATAATGAAACTGAATTCATATAGAATAATTATATAATAAAAACAATTAAAATGTAAAATATTAAACTATAAATGTGTATAAATTAATTATAGATTTAATAAATAATTTTAGATTCCTTAAAAAAATTTAAGTGATGAATAAGTAATGTAAATTAAATTTAAAATTTAAGCAATGCAGCTTTTTCTGGAATTTAATTTGTCTAAAATGTTTATTGAGTTGCATACTTTGACTCATAGCTTAAATACTCCAGGCTAGCTTTTTATAACAACCACTAAAAAAAACGGCCAAAACTATGAAAATGTGTCAGGTGAAATGTGTCAGGTGCGGCGGAATGCATTACGAGCGACAACAACAAAAACACAGCTTAAACTGTTGTTTGTTTAACGCATTGAACGTCAGTCAGAACCTAGGGCTGTAGCAAAGTGGGAGTTTGGGTGTTTTGAAACCGGAAAAATACCATTTGACATTTTGTAATTTCATAGAATTTTAGATTATTTATTGTAAATTGCTGGGGGTGTATGTCATTGTGTGTGTGTGTTCGGCTGGGTGAGTGGCCTATAAATATTCATAAGCGCAATTTCAGTTGTGTTTTTTGCGTTTTTGTTGTTGTTTTTTGGTTGCTGCTGTTGTTGTTGCTGTGTGTTTTTCGGCGCATTGCCAACTAACGAAATGAACTTCGTTTCGTTTGGAAATTGATTTACATGAAAATTGCTGTTGAAAATTTTCATATGCATGTAACATTACAACAAAGTGCGGCTTGTTGTAGCTACAAAAATGTGGCATGTAGTAAAAATATTTAATTGAAAAACACGCAGCAACTGGAGAGGGTCGATTTGGGGCTGTTCCCCGGCAACTGGGGGCAGGACAGATTGGGATAGCGATCTGAACGGAGCTCTATCAAATTTTGTTGCTTGTTTGTTTTGCGATGTGTTTCGCATGAAACGCACTGAAACGAAATTAAATGAAAATGCAGGAACCGATTTATCATCATGATAACGTTGATAATAACGATAATGAGCTGAGAGAGAAGAATATTGAAGTTCAAATTTTTGTAGTTTTATTGGTGAAAGTTTGTAATTATTAAATTTACAAAATAAAAATTATAAAATATAATACTTTTTTAAAGTCATTTTTATACCCTGAACCCATTGAAAATGGGTGAAACAGGGTATTATGGTTTTGTTGAAATGTATGTAACAGGTAGAAGGAGGCATCTCCGACCCC
>SCDY01000090.1:205000-211168 GCA_004143825.1 Drosophila micromelanica | reverse complement strand
TTTCAAAACTCAACCGATTTTCATGTTTGAGGGCATTTTGGTCATTATTTGGCCTCTATTTTAATTCTACATTCAAAATATATGCATTATTAAAAAAAAATTTTTTTGAATTTTTTGGTCAAAAAACCATGCACTCCCCCTTGTTAATTTTCGAAAAAAAATTTTTTTCAAAATTTAAAATTGCGAATTTCTGTTTTTAATCGATTGTATTTGTCATAATTAGTATAAAAATCGATTTTGAGGTGGTAAAATTTTTGGTCAAAAATCATGCCAAAATTAACACAAATTTTGACAAGTAAAGCTCTCAGATCGATGGCTCCCATATTTCAAACCATCATAACTTTTTCATAACTGAACCGATTTTCATGTTTGAGGGCATTTCTGTCATGATTTGTCTGTCATACTGCTTAAGCAGCTTATGTTAAATAAAAATAGCTCTGCTAAGCTTTAGTATATTTATTATAATGTTGCAAAAGGATTTAAACATGTGTAAATTATTCACATTTGCATTACTTAATTAATTGATGCATATATCAACATAAGCGAATATTTCTAGTTCATTAATTTCATATTATTTTGAACAAATGCAAAACTTGCAGCATTCATTTAAATGATTTAAATTGTATATTCAATTGAATTAAGCGAACGAATAGATATATTTTAGTTACTGCAAGTGAATTCCTAGTAATAATACTTACTGCGTGCATATTCAGAGCATTTTTGAGCTGACATTTACCATACACATTGATTCAGAGTAAAGGTCTTACTTCAAAAGACAAGTTTCCAGGTGACATCAGCTAGCATTTTTTTTTCGTGTCCTATTATATTGCTGGGGATTTTCTTGACAACTTTTAGCAGCATTCTCGACGAGCAGCAGCAGCAGCTGAGTCGAGCTGCAATGCAAACAGCTGAGGGACAAGCCAGGCAGCCATCACTTTGCCTTCACTTTGACACTGAAGTATCTAATTGCATGTGGATTCCTTTGTCGCCGCCCCTGGCAGCTACCTGCACGTGTGTGTGTGTGTGTGTGTGTGCGTGTGTGTGTGTGTGTGTTTTGTGTGATGCTCCGTGCCCAGTCCAAGTAAATTCAACGCCGCAAATTGCATGTCTTGTGCTTGGGCTCAACTTTTGCAGCGTCGCACTTTTCTGTTTTCTGCACCTTCAAGTGTGCGACAAGTGTAAAAACAAAATATATAGAAAGCCCTGGCAGACATCAAAGGTGGCGCCCCAGTCTGTTGTCAATTTTTGCGCCCACTCACTGAGAAAGGTGGGCGTGCCGGCAGACGGCGTCGTCGTCGTCGTCGTCGTCGTGTGGCTTTGTCAAAGTTTACGACAGCGCGATTAGCTCATGTCGTTTATTTTGGCTTTTGTGAACTTTGTCAGAGACTGCGCTCAAGTGCAACACAATGTGGCAAGGAAGGAAACTGTGCGGCAATTGCACTGATATTCGGTTACAGTCGGTGCTGCAAATGTTCTAATGCGGCAGCAGCTCGGCAGCCAAGTTTAATAAGATTCCCACTTCATTTGGCCGCACGGCTCTGCGGCACACAACTTTCGTAATTTTCAAAAAACTTTATCTGTACGCTTTTGAGCTTGGGTTTCGTTTTCGTTTTCAGTTTCGTTTTCATTTTATTTGGATCCGTTTTCGCTTTCGCTTTGCAGCTGCGCTTAAACTCGACTTGCCAACATATTTAATTGAATTGAAAACTTTGGGCTCAAGTCAATTTTCGCAATTAGGCCGCTGAGCACCGAACAACAACAACAACAACAACAACAGAAACAGCGGCAACAATTCGTGCAGCTGTCATTGCCATTTCCCTCTAAAGAATTAGTACAACTTCTTACAATTGCAGGCAATGTCTTTGTGATAGCTGCCATTATACTGGAGCGAAATCTGCAGAATGTGGCCAACTATCTGGTGGCCTCCCTAGCCGTTGCTGATCTATTTGTTGCCTGCCTGGTGATGCCACTGGGCGCTGTCTATGAGGTGAGTATATATCTGATGGATAATTAAGTTAGCTAACCGAAGTAAGCAGTAAAGTTAGATATGAGTTTCAACTATTGATTTGATCGAAATTATTGTGATAAGTCACTAGTCAGCATTATTGGTCCTTTCTTTAAGCTCCTTCACTTTTAACATTTAATTGTTTTACAACACTACAAAGTGACTACTCAGTAACCAGTTCATCAATTGAACCATAAGCCATTCAATATTACAGCAAAGTTAGATTTTCAACTATTGATTCGAAATTATTATGAAGTGTCACTTCTTTTAAAAATATAGTAATAGTTTTAAAGCACTACAAAGTGACTACTCGGTAAACAGTTGAAGTTAGATATGATTTTCAACTATTGATTTGAACTATAACTATTATTGTGATAAGTCCCTTGTAATCAGTATTCGTTCTTTCCTTAAATTCCGTCACTTTTAATTTTTAATAGTTTTAAAAGTGACTACTCGGTAAACAGTTCATCAATTGAACCATAAGCAGCAGTCACAGCAAGCGTTTTGCAGTTGCCTAAATGTTATTGTCCGGGTCAGCGGGGGGGTATCCTTGCACAATCCTTGTTTTGCGCAGTTATTAGATGGCATTGTGGCCAGGCCTCTTTGAACTCCTCCCCAGCGTGACATCAATTTTAATAAGCCATCAACTTTTATTGTCTATTTCACTGGCACTCAGAGACTTGGTTTTGTAACTTTATGTGCTTTTGTCTTATCTTTTGAACGCACACAGATCAGCCAAGGCTGGATACTTGGACCGGAGCTGTGCGACATTTGGACCTCGTGCGATGTACTCTGCTGCACTGCCTCCATTCTGCATCTGGTTGCCATTGCCGTCGATCGGTAAGTAATTACTTTTGAGAGAATTAAAAAAAAGAAGAAAAAAAAATCATCACATTTGATAAACGAGCACCAAAAGCTACTTGTAAGCGACGTGTAAAACAAGCCAAAATACAATTTGAGTGGGGAGGGCATCTGTCAATATATGGACGATTATTTGAACGTGTGTGCGTGTGTGTGTGTGTGAGTTAAGCGAATCAATCAATCAAGTTTTTAGCATGTCAAATCTCTTTACAAATCCACTTGGCAACAAAACGAAGCGCACATTAAGACACATAGAAAAAAGAATATGTGGAAATATTTGAGAAATGCGCACGGTATATTGAAATGCCCTAGATACACATATTCTTAGACTTACTTTACTTACGAAAATTGAATTTTAAAAATATATGTATAAAATAAGAGAATATTTCCGATAAAATGTCATTAATTTCGATTCAAGAGTCGAATAATTTGTGAATATTAAAATAATATATAACCGTATTTATTAACTGGCTTATGTCTGCACAATTTTGCCAAGACAGCTTTGACATTATTTTAAATGCGATTTAAATGCAAATAGCAATTTCATGCTCAATCCACTGCCAGCATTTGTGCCCAATCGATATGCCCAACATGTAGAAAGCCATATCTGTATCCATATCCATTGCCGCGGCCAACTGTCGCCCAGTTCATAACGGGTGCGTGCGCCGTTAATATGCCCTGCCATTTAGGGTTGACAAATCCTCGGGCTCTGTTGCCGCCTGCCGCATTATGGCTATATCAATTTAAAATAAATTCTCACTTATTGAAGCGTATGGGGCATGTAGCATGCCTGGCTGCATATCATCAATCAATTTGCAGCAAACATTTCAATCAATCAATCGAGAATCGAGTGCGGCACCCAAACAAACTGAAAACTGAAATGAATTTAATTTCCTCGCAACGAAAGGCAAATCTAATGCGATTCGGAATCGAGGGTTTTTGAAGCAGTTTGAAATTCAAATTGAAATTGGGGTAGGACGCATATTCATTAGCAAGGAACAGGACCTAAATGTCGGCTAATTTCAGCTGCACTTGACGACAATGCCAGAGTTGGCAGCAAAAGAAAAGTCAAATTGCATTATGTGCTGCAGCACACTTAGTTGCACGCTGCAGGTAGGCACAATATTGTGTCGTCAATATTGGCCCAATATTCAATAGCTGCACGTAGCGTATACGTAATGTGCAATTGTACAAATGATGGCAATGGGTCTCCACTGGAGCAGTGGCAGCATTTTGTGTATTTAATGAACACTAAGCGTACCCCAAATTATCAGCAGCAGCAGCAGCGTGCAAGGCCGTAATCGCAATTCCCGTACAACGTTTCGTATACGCAATGTAATTTTGAATTGCCCAAAAACGTTGTGTTCTGCACTTGACTGGCTAATTTCATTTCAGTTGAACTGCTTGGCAGCTAGCAAGGCTAACAGGCTAACAGGCAATACGCCCACATTAATTGGCTAAGCTGCGGGTCAATGTGGTGCCAATTATTCGGTGGTTTCAATTAGTGTAGCCACCCAGAAAAACAAAGCCCAGCCGCAGCACACAGCCCAACAATAAATAATGCAAAATATACACACACACAACAAAATTCTATTTATTTTTTAGTTAGTTGTGGTGCACACACAAACACACACATTCCCGCACATATTTTGATTATGTATTCGCATTTGCGTTCAATATTTTAGTTGCAGCTCATTAAAACTGAACCATAGAAAATTTTATTAGTTTTGCACTAATTGATGCGTTTTTCTGTGAAATTATGCATTTCGACTGCGGGCTGCATATGTCGCTTGGGTGGCATTAAATTCAAACAATTTGTGGTCGAAATTTATATGCAAATCATATGTGGGTGAATAACTCAAATAATAAATTGTGTTTATTATTACACTGCTAGAATATTTTCTAATTTGAACATATTTTTTTTTAAAGATTTATGTGTTGTTCCAAACTTGAACTTATCATAAGTTACCACCTGGTATTTACCTGTCCAATTGATGCAGGTAGAAACTTATTTACCTACTGCTGTTTTAGTTCTTAGTATTTGTTGGGCCAGGCGCTGATTTGGCTGTCAATTGGCCAAATTGAAATGCTTGGCCGGCCCAAATTGCCTGTCAATAAATAAAGCCGACTGATGCTTAGATTTCGCATGCATATCAATCAGCAGCCGTAGCATTCAGTTGAAATGGCCCGGTCTCAATATTTCGGGGCATTTGCCTGTCAGCTGGACGCCGACGAAATGAGATGGCGCCTTATTTCATATTATGATAAGCGCCACTCAAAAGTATGCAAATGAGCTGCATGACAGCTCAAATTCAAGTTCTCGGCCCAATGCCAGCTTATTGTGTGGAACTGAGGGCGCCTAAGCTATGACCATGATGGAAACAATTACGGCACATTCCTGGCCCCCGCCATCTCATACACTTTACGAGTATTTGCTAGTTGTCACTTGATATTTAAAATAGAATTCAAAGCCAGCTTTTACTTATCAGCAAACGGAATGAAAATTAATGTGCTTTTAAGCAAGAGGCCCATTTGGTTGTTGTCATTGTCGTTGCCAGATATCCGTAGAGCCCCCAGTGCTTTCCAGTTTGTACATTAATAAATTAAGTTTGTCAAACGGTTCTTGCCCCCCAGCCCCTTCCTCTATTTCTGTGCCCACCCGCATGATAAATAGTTGCTGGAAATTCGACTACAATAATAATATTTGCAAGTATTTGTCGTTACGAGCAGCCGACTCGTTGACAAGTAAGCAGCCAACAGGCGACGACAGCCAAGCTGCAAGAAATTTGTCCTCCTCCCCCTACCCCCTACCCCCTTCCCTCGTGCCTTCCACACAGCCTCCTCATCGTCCTGCCGCATCGTTCAACGTTGCCAGGTTCATTTTCCATGTCAGTAATTTTTAAGCAATTAAGACAAAGTGCCAACAATATTTACGAAATTGCGAGACAAGAAACAGCAACAGCAACAGCAACAACAACAATAACGAAAAAACATGTCCAGAGCAAAGCAAAAACCCAAAAATACCCCGAGCACAATAAAAGCCTATGACACGATGCCGTTCACCAGCAGGATGCCAAAAATGGTGGACAGCAGCAACAATAGCAGCAGCAACAGCAGCAACAGCAAAAATGGCGCATGGTCATTAATCTTTATGCCTTTCGCTGGTTGCTGCCACTGCGGCTGCTGCTGCTGCTGTTGCTGTTGTTACCGTCGATGGCCCCCCAATTTTTTTTTGTATTTGGGGGTGCGCCCCCCCCCCCCCCCCCCCCCCCCCCCCCCCCCCTTCGTGTGCATAAATTTCA